>JAUEKS010015736.1:0-10653 GCA_031762815.1 Tylodina fungina
TCTCTTCCTCTGCCTTCCTCTCCTTCTCCCTCCTTGTACGGTTCCCTGTAGGATTGTTTTGGCAAGTCCTTTGGATCATGTGACATGCCCATACCATTTTTATTTTCGTTTCTAATCGTGGTCAGAAGATCTTCATATTGCCCCACTGCAAACTGCAATATCATTGTTCTAGCAAGCTGCAAAGCTCCATAATAAAGTAAAGTTAAAGGTGAAGAACTAAAACTTTTCTATTAAAAAAAATTAGCATGTGCAATATTGTATAAAAATATAAATATCGGTACACAATAAAACTAAATAAAGAATTACGAGATTAAAAACATGTGAGCAACCACCTTTTTATAATGTGTATGTATTTTGAAGTCAATAAAACCCATTAACTAAATCAAATATACATAGTGAAGTGTTTTCAACATTTAATCACTGAATAATTAGTCTGAAATAAGACCTGATTCAGTTCGAAAAGTTTTAATCATTTTTTACAATCGATCACAGTGCACAACTGACAAAAAAATGTTTAAAAATTGTTGAACAGGACATCGCCATGCAGACAAAAATCTTTTAGCACCTTATTATTTGAATGTTTACATCTTTAATAATGATGCCAACATCTGCTTGCTTAATTAAATTTGAAAATACCGGCATGAAAATATTGTGTGACAAATGATACAGAAGTGCTTCATGTTTAACGGCATCGGATTTAACGAGAGCTCGGTAATAACGAGGCCAATTCAAATCCCCAGATTTTTTTCTTATTTCTCATTTGGGAAAATATCTGTTTTACTGACACCAAGTGATTCAGGGACTGGGAATAACGGAACTCCGAAATGGTTACTTGAACTTAAAAATCATAATTTTCAACTCATACACACACACTTTCATCCTCCAATATATCACTACACACAATAATATTTAACAAAGTCATTTTAAGTGATAATTGGAATGGCTATCCCAATAAGATTTTGTCTTACCGGCATGCCCAAAATGATGAACACTTTGCTAATCGGGGATCATTCTCTGAACATGGTGGTTAATTTTAGTTTGTTTTCGTAGTTTCATGATTTTGAAGATTCTTTGAAGATGCACCAAATAGATTTTGATACTGTAGACTACTACAACAAAATAGCCTGTGATTTCAAATCAAAAGGCTTCCTGACTCTGTTGGTGATAGATTTTGATCAAACACATCGAAAAGAATCTAATTAATATTTTAGAACATCTCAATTCTTATAGGGAAAGATGCCACTATCCCTATAAAAGTGCATCCTGATAAGCACTGCCAATAACAAATAATAATGTGTGTGTGCATGTGTGTATACTGTACACAATGTACATAGGTCATACTTGTAGGCCCACACCATTGTACCCAATATCCTTTCTGATCACTCAGTACATCTCAAACTAGATCTAAGTCATTTTATCATAATTTGTTTCCCTTAGAGTCTTGGAGATCGGGAATAACAAGAGCTTGGGTATAACAAGAATTTTTACTTGGAACAAGGGCTCTCGCTATAACTGAGTTTCACTGTACTGTCAAATTTGAAATAGATCTACAGGTGTACATATTTTGTTTTGATTTGTGTTTTGTTGTTGTGTATGTGTTATCATATATGCTTATGCTGTGTTTTTAGTTATACAATTACAATGGCTATATATTATATTTTTACGATATACATTGTATTTGTATATATACATGTCTATATAGTTATAGGTTACACTTCTTTTTTATATTATTTGATATTGATATTAAACTTTTTGCATTGTGAACTGCTGAAAAATTAATATAATAAATGTTTTTAAGACTACTACTGTGCCACAATGAAAATTATTTGCATGAAAGAATAGGATTGAATTTATATATACGGTCTCGGAACAAAGCAAAGTGATTGACTGTGTTTACACCAAAGACTTTGCGTGTACACCAAAGACTAATCAAATCTAGCTGTTGGGAACAGACAAGGAAAAAAGGGGGAGTGGGGCTGGGGAAAGAGAGCAGAGACTAGATGTTCTAAGCCATATTGATCTGATTTAATTTGCAAAATGGGTGATGAGTAATGTTTGAGTACCTTTTGCCGGGCAGCAGTTGTAGACAACTATTTATATGCGACATTGTTTTTGTGAATCCATATCACATCAAAATTCATACATGTAACAAATGGGTCCATTGTTTTAGCACTGAGAAATCAAGAGTGGTGTGGTTGGGAGTGAAGAGTGTGATCATGAGAGTAGTGTTTGTATTTTGTAGGCCTTAAGACTAAAGCTACTTGTTATGGACAACATATACTGCACTGCGTTTGATAAATGCTTGGTTAAAACTTTAAAACCAAAGAGGGGGAGTATGATTCGGTTTAATCATAGTTTATGCACCATTAGGCTACCAGACCATTTGATTGGCCTTAGAGTTCTCTTGAATAAAATTTAATAGGTTATTATTTAGTCATTTCAGGTGACGGATTAGTGAAAATTACCGCCACTGTAGCTCAGAATCATAATCAACTAGTCTAGGCATGCCTAATGAAGTGAGCAGCAACACAAAAGTTCTCGATTTGAGCAATCCTCTAACTTTGACATGACAGCAATGCTAATGAAGTCGATAAAAGTTATGATCACGCTACCGTAAATAGTATTACATGCTAATCAAGCAGGATGACTCAATATTTGTGTGATGATATTTCTGTCTTATTCTTTCACTCATTGCAAATGCTGTCTATGCCTCTCTCTTTCTGTTTTGCACTTTGTTTGTTTGCCCCTATATTAATTTCTTTTAACACATCATTTAGGCAGAGTAGAACACTATGGTTTCAATGGTAGGAGTTCTCTCTTATGTTGGATGAATTTCCTAGTGAAGACGGTCCTTCTGGTCAGAAAAAATACGTCATAATTTGTGTTAAGGCTAATGTTGACACAAGTTGTTGTAAGCCCAAGTAAAGAAATGTCAAAATCAGCAAATAAGTGTGTTTGTGAGGGTGAGCACTTGGTGGTAGACAATTCCAACCCGGTTACAAATAAAAAGGGTTTAAGCACAGATAGTGCCTTCTTCCATGACGTGTTTACATTATCTATGTGTGTGTGTATATGTACACACGCTCACATACAATGTCTTAGTGATTTTAAAGTGTGCGCAATTTGGAAAACTGCAGAAAGTATTCCTGATTTCCTGCTCAAAGAAAAGCAGCCTCATTCGATAATAATTTACAATTACAACCAGCCATGAAATGTCTCGAGAAAATTGTGCTGAATAAATTTCCGTCCCAAATCAAGGAATCATTAGTTCTGCTTGAATATTCTATAACACAAAAGAGAAGCAATTAAGACGCAATGTTGTCAGTTCCAGTTCCAGTTCCATAGAAATCCTCCTGATCACTGTTGTCCTTGTGGCCCTGTAGAACATGGACATTGGTACCGTGGGCTTGATTCTAACCATACTACATGTACGACTGAAGTCAGATTTATTCCCCAGATCTAGAGATTTTCTACATCTAGATTTTTTAATGATTGAGGGAAAGAAATTCCACCTAAACATGAAACGCAACTAAATAAGCTTATATCGGATGTTGACAGTGACATAAAATGTGTAAACTTACCACGATTAAAAGCCCACGTGGCTTACTTCATGACTGATGAGTGGCATTGCAGTATACCACAGGGCAACACAATTCATTAGGAGTCTCCAACCCACACCATGGACTCAATTCTATTGAGTGTGCTTTGAGAGTTGAAGACACATTCTGTCACTTAAATAACCTATTTGTGTTGCAAGTGACATAAAAACTCAAATCAAATCAAATCGACTGCACCTCTTATGAATCTAACGCTTACCAGGATTTTCTTTTAATTGCATTTGCCTCAACAGTCTTTCCGTTCCACACACAAAACAAGGATACCATTTTAGCAGTATACAACCCTAGTCTTTTCAGTACTTATATTTAAACCACTGACAGTCAGAGCACTCTTCATAGACTCAAATGCTAATTCAAATAAATTAAAATGAGTTTAGTGAAGCGGGAGTGTTGACATAGTACTATAAGACAAGAGATTAGAAACACATATAAACATAAAACCGTTTTATATACAAGTACTTTAATATGTTATACACCAAGCCTAGATAGTAAATTAACTAAGGATAAAAATATATACCGGTAATACACACTTGCAGCTGCAGTGATGTCCGCCACAAATATGTTAAAATAATTATCATTCGCTTTCGGAAGTAAATATATTTAAAAAGAGTTCAAGAAAATTTATATCCATGGATATGAATCACAATATATAATTTATCCATGTCACCAGTAATAAAATCATGTCCCAGATAAAATTTCAACGCATTATTTCTCCCTGGGCACAACAAGAGTTGCCTTTCTTAATGTATCACAGGCATACAATCCATATGTTGCTGTCTGCAACAAAAAAGACCCTCAACAATTCTGTCTTCTTCTGCTGTATCTGTCTGCTTTCTGCTGTGTCTGTCTGTTAGTACTAAGTACTGCTACTAGCTCAAGGTGAGTTTAGAGTAGTTGTTTTTCAACAAAGAACTCTGGATTAGCAGTTTCATGTCATTAAGCTGATGGCGCCATTGTGTTCTAGAGCCACTTTTTTCTTAATTTTATTTCTGAGTATAAATGGGCCTGTGTGACTCACGGCAAGGTTACATACATACATACATTAGACCTGCATGTTTGCCGACAATTGTGAGAAATCTGACAATCAACTTATCAGACAATCTGTACGAAGCTCAAATGCAGGTCTAATAGTTACTAATACATATAAATATAGGCCTACAATATTTCACAGGCACTCACACCGCTTATATATTCTATGGCCAGCGTTACCCACTCTCAAGTGGAACCAGTTACTCCCAAGATTCCATGCAGCTCAATTTAATAACAGCAATAACTAATTTCACATTCGGGCATTGTAATTTCCAGGGATGCCCTTTTTCCGGTTTTAACTGGAAATCCAGCCTTTTGGCAATCTTCCGGCTCTGGAAAATGTTCCAGTCAGATCGTCCGTCGTCCACGCAAAGTTGACCAGAACTTTTTGAACGGGGGGTTCACTTCGTACCCGACACCGGGCCTTTCGGTGACCGGCCATATTTTGAAGTACCGTGAGGTGAATTTTGTTCAACGGGGTGATGGAAGTGAAGCGTAAAAACTATCGATCAAGGAGTCAAAAACAAATTCAAATGGGAATGGCTTCAGGAGAAGCTCGAAGATGGGGGTTATTTTTCTGACTTTTTTCGAAAAATGAAAGAATGTGGACTTGTGTTCTGTACAGCATGCGAGGACAGAATAAACTATAGTAGTAGTGGTAAGAAGGCTCCTGTGAATCATGTCAAACGAGCTTCACATGTGAAGAAAGTTAAAGAAAAGAGAAGTCAACAAAAGACCCAACCACCACTTGCCGGCAATTCCAGAGTTTTAAAAAACTTGAGGATGGCCAGGCCAAGATCCCTTCCATGCCTCTTCCATAAGGAACACCTGAAAATGTGAGTGTTACGATAAATCTATTGAAAGACAATAGTCAGGGATGCCAAATTTCCAACTTTAGTCGGAATTCCAACTTTTTTATAGAGTAGTTAGTTACTTTAACCGATTCAGTACAATAACGGCCATAGCCGGCCGACTGAAAACTAACGCCTCAGTACCGGTACGGCTGTATCCGGCCGATAGGGGATTCCCCGATTCAAGCGTCGCTACGAAGGCATTGCCGGAAGCGTTCGTTTCGTTTCGTTCCTACTTTTGCAATAGTTTGCAGTACACAGTGTTGAAAATTTGGTGAAAATCGGAGCATTGGTTCAGTTTTTATGATTTTTTGAAGTGAAGAGTTTTGATAAGGGTACAGTTGGCCTGTCAAGACTGAAAATATGGCTTTCAACTATCTTGCTAGCCTCATTACTGACATCGAAAGTGAAGATTTTGGTGACTTCCATGTAGATTTAGATACTAGAGATGATGAAAGTGACATCGATGAAGATCTTGTTCAAAATCTTGAAAGGGAAAATGATGATGAGGGTGATTTTGTAGGTCCAAACATCGATCCAGATGTAGATCTAGATCCAGTAGTAGAGGCAGAGGGTGAGTGGAGTGATGAACTTCATAACGTAAACATAGAGCCTTTTGATGACATATCAGGGCCTACAGATGAATTAGTCAATGATTTACATGGTGCCTCTTCATTTGAATACTTCCTGAAATTTATTCCTGAGTCTTTTTTTGGTGACTTAGCCCGTCAAACCAATATTTACGCGGCTGCGAACGACCCACCCCGAGACTGGGAAGATGCAACGGTTACAGACATGAAGTTGTATTTTTTTATAAACATTATGTTTGGAATTCATCAGCTACCCACTTACAAACACTACTGGTCTACAGATGAACTACTGGCTGTTGAATGTGTGGCTTCTACCATGACTCGAAGACGTTTTGAATTACTCTCTAAATATTTTCATATCAATGACAATACCTACCAAACACGTCGTGGAGATCCGAACCATGATCCCATTTTCAAAGTGAGGCCCCTCTTTGATGTTGTGCTACAGAATTCCCGAGACAATTACCTCCCAAACAGAAACATTTCATTCGATGAGGCCATGGTTGCCTTTACAGGCAGGCTTTCGTTCAAACAATATATAAAAAATAAACCCTCGCCTTGGGGCATAAAATTATGGTGTGCCGCTGAAAGCAGTAGTGGTTATCTATTAGAATTTAGAGTGTACACTGGAAAAAATCAGACACATTCACAATATGGACTTGGTTATGATGTTGTGATGGGACTCGGTTCGCGCTTCCTTCATAAGCATCATCACTTTTTCTATGATAATTACTTCGCGTCGGTCCAGCTTGCGAAAGACCTTCTTCAGCGTGGGACGTACTCTTGTGCGACGATACGCACTAATAGAAAAGGATGGCCCAAAGAAATTTGCAGTAAAAGAAAGGGGACTATGAAAATGCGCCAGATAGGGAATCTCATCGCATGCTTCTGGTATGACAAACGTCCTGTAAGCATTCTGTCTACCAACAGCAATCCAACAACTACCACTGTCAGTCGCAGAGGACCACATGGTCGAGCTGACAAAGATATTCCAACCCCTGTGGCCACATACAATGAGCACATGGGTGGTGTAGACTTACATGACCAGTACAGGGCTTACTACCCAGTTGGTAGGCGATCAAGAAAATGGTGGAGGTGTCTTGTATGGTTCCTTGTGCAAGTCGCCATCATCAATGGATATCAACTATACAGCTCCGTCTACCTCAGGTCAGCCACAACATCAAAGAAACTGACCCCTCTGGAGTTCCGTCTCAACATCCTGCGAGGCCTAAAAGGAGCTGGTTCCGTCAGGAGGAGAGCACATACTGAGACCCCACACCAGGCAAGAGGGTCAGACAGCCATAATTCAGTTCGCCTCCAGGGACGGAAAAAAACTTGCTATCAGTATCAGTGTCGACAAATGAAACGCAGCACCCCAGCTGGAAGACAAGTTGAGACTGTCAATGGATGCTCTAAGTGCCAGATCCACCTCTGCAAAGGAACCTGCTTTGCTCAATTCCATGAGAATATCTAAAAGTAAGTGAAACTAATGCTATATGTCAGACAATGCACAGACAAGACGTTTGCATGCGAAAAAAAAAACACAAACTCTTTTCTCAATTTTTTTTCTCTTTGTTTTATTGACATACAGCCATTATATTATATACTAAATAAACTTCATTCAGTTCTCTGGCAAATACTGAAAAAAGTTTTACAATATCTGCTTTAGTTTTTTTATTATGATTTTTTATAAATTACAAGTATGACAAATTGCGGAGTTAGCTCCCCTTGCTTGGTACTGAGGGCAAGTAGCTGCCTCACAGCCAGTACTGAATGGGTTAAAAACCACCTCGGCCCTCCTCGGGAGCCCTGTGAAGACGTAAGGTTGGAGCCTTGGTTTGACTTTAAAGAGTTTGCTTTCCACCTGGAAGGACCAAAAAACTTACCACAGTTGTCTGCCATCGGCAGGGAAGTTCTCCAGACCATCAAAGAACCAGAAAAGGAAGTTGACCAGAACAAACTCTTTTTCAAAAGTCTTGTTGCCATGAATAGCTTGGATCTGGTGCAGACTTTAGAATTGCATTCAGAGATCCAACGCCTTGTTCTGTCATCAGTGAAGTTAGCCCAATCAGGTACAGCAGCTGCTGTGGCAGCATCTAATGTAAGACTTGCTACTTCCCCACCACAAGAACATCTGCCACAAGTGCAATGTACCAAGAGTCACAGAATGATAGCTTTCACAGGCAGGAGCAATACTTCCGTCAGAACTCATATACACACTGATATGACTGTGTGTCTGTTTGTAGGGCCTACATGACAATTATGTGTGTCGTCAGTGACAGGATTACCCAACGCCATATAGGCCTATTTTTTAGAAATTTGAAGACGTAAAATTAGTACAGCAGTGCTTCATTTTTAACAGCATTGAAAATAACGAGAATTCGCGAATGAGACTACCCTGTTTTTTCTTCTTATTTCTTTATTGGAGAAAGAGTAGTTTTAGTTTTAACGATATCAAGGGTCCAAAGACCCAGAATAACGAGACCTCGAAAACGGTTATCTTTCAATAATTATCATATTTTCAACCGACACACATTCTTCATCCATACACATTCATAAGACACATTGACTAAAAAGCCGTTGAGCAGAAGAAAGTAACACAGTTACTGTACTTAGCAGTAATAGGCCTACACATCACTGCCACTAGCTAAAACTAGTACATGTACTATTATTACATTTATCATCCACCTTCCTTTCCTTCAGGTTCAGGCAGTTCTTGCCTGGCTGTCAAGCCTTCTTAAGATAAGTGGGTCTTTGGTGTTCAGAGAGAGGATTGAGGAGATAGAAAGGGTGGTGCAGGCTTGGGAAGATGGGAGGGATTGTGTAGTGTTTGACTTGAAGTTGGATGAAGACATGCATTTTGTAGAAGAGGATGATGCGGTGGTAGGAGATGAGGTTATTGGGGATGGTGTGGTGGTAGTAGGTGATGCAGATGCAGACGTAAGAGGTGAACCTGAACTATCCTTTCAAGATGTTAGGAATCTAAATGTTAAGCTGCCATTTGTTTGGAAACGAGAGAGATCTAAATGTTGAAAATACGCAGCTACAAGAAGTCCAACAAAAGGGTTCGTTTTAACACTGATATATATATGCTCTGTTTGTTTCCAGGAAGAAGTTAGCCGTGAATTGTGTACTGGTGGGTCAGTAATTAATTGGGTTGGATGCACACGCTGCCCTCGATGGTTTCACGATGTTTATCTCGATGTTGTTCCTTCAGCTGAAAGCTGAGTGTGTACATTTTGTTCTTTGAAACGAATTTCCGAGATTTACATGTTTGGGCACGACTGGTAAATGATAGGCTGAAGATTCGTCAAAGCCAAAAGTTAAACTTCGTTTAGACACCTAACTAAAAGTTGTTCAAAATTCAATACAGAACTCAAGAACCAAGCTCAACCTTTTTAAGATTCAATTTCTTTTAAAAAATCCTTGCTCGTCGGACTCATGGTCAGAACATCGAAAATCACCAAATCCATGTTGATTCATTCTACAGGAGAACTCCTAGAAATGATTTTTATGTGGAACATTTCCTGGATGAAGTCAGCATTGATTTTTCTGTTCTCAGGACCTCCAATACCCAGAAGAGAGTTCTCACAAAAACTATGACAGAACTTCTACATAAGACTTTAAGACGGAACATCCAAATGTGAAAATGAGCTTGACAATGTTCAAGAGACAAAGGCCAAGGCATATTATCCTGTCAAGCAGCAGGAAATTCGCACAATTCAAGTAAGGATTGCTAGGAGAGAAAATGTGCAAATTGTGGGATTGTCACAACGAAAGACATGCAACATTTTAAAAGCATGGGGATGTAATTCTGTCTGTCCCAAGTTATTTATGATTACATTGCCAACCACTGGCTTAATTGCATTGAAACTTGGGCATACCATACTCATCTCATCAGCCACCTGTACTTTAACAACACCAACAACAAGTGAGATGGAAAGAACAGGGGGCTGAAGGAGATCCTGAACAGTAAACATATCTATGTCTACGGCTGTCAAGAAGCTGTTCCAGCACTCGCGGACTCAGCGGTGGGATGTCAGGGCTGCGTCAGCTGTTCAAACAATGTCATGTTATTAACTTCTGAGATGCAAATCCTTGTTGGCAGTCTTTATATGCTATGTTTTCCGCACAAACTGTTAAATTGATGCTTGAATACCATGCCTCCTTCCCTGTTCCTGTTGTTGCTGTTGATGATGGCTTTGACTGCATTGTTGCTTCTGGTGACCATTACCATGTTAGTGGCCATCCTTTATCCTGTTCTTGTGCATTTTTCTGTCAAACGTCTCTGCCTTGTTGTCACATGCTCTCTACAGATTGCTCAGCTTGTCTGTATGCTCCTGGCAATAGGTGGCTGAAGATCAATGGTATTGAGGATGTTCTCCTTCCACAGTTTGCACCGATTACTGTGCATTCACTTGTGGGGCCAGAGGCAAGTCACCACCAGACAGAGGTAGTTCTTGTCAGGCTGTCAAACCTTCTTAAGATGAGTGGGTCTTTGGTGTTCAGAGAGAGGATTGAGGAGATAGAAAGGGTGGTGCAGGCTTGGGAAGATGGGAGGGATTG
>JAUEKS010015847.1:0-10651 GCA_031762815.1 Tylodina fungina
GAGAGCGTAATGAGGGGGATAATCGTATGCATAGTCGCGAGACCCCGATTAACCCATGACAGGTGGGCGTGATGGGTGATTTATGGCTCCAAACTAAGAGGCAGTTTTTCGGGCAAAATATGACGCCATGAAGTAAACGCTAGATACTGGAACTCAAAGATGTAATTATGACACTATGAAAAGATTGTGGACCATGTGATCTAGAAAATCAGAGGGAAAAAGAAATAGAGAAATACACAACTTCACCTTATACTTGTAGAAAGATCACAGCCTTGCAAGTGTGCAGTGTACAGCTACACAAATTCATACTTTTAAAACCTGCCTCCTCAAAAAGCCAGCCACATTTGAATTCTTGTGGATTGCTATTTTAACATAAGTAACTGTATATAAGGGGGCACAGTGGCCTAGTAGTAACGCATTGGATTGCAGACTGAGGGGCGTCAGATTCAAACCTCATTGGCAACATGTTTTTTTTATTAAGCAAGAAAATGCACCCTTGTTGCTTCAGTCAATCCATGTGAAAATGGGTACAGCTTAGATGGAAAGTATTCTGTGATAGATTAGCATCCCATTCAGAAAGTATTGGATAAAATTTGTCACTGTTCACTTCTTGCTATTGAAACTGGGATAAGATCTGTCCCCATGAGCCGAATTGCTTGAAAGGATTACTTTAAAAAAAAATTGTATTCCAACATGGAAAGATAAGTGAAGCTGCTGAGGCTTACCTGTTTATTTCCAGGATCTTGCACAGCCTCCATGAAGTAAGAGCAAGGTGGCTGATTGTTGCTATGGAGAGTGGTTGATCGACGAGCAAATTGGGCATAGCAAAACAAAAAGTACTGCAACAATCTGTGTTCGAATGCTCTCTCTTTTGGTGACATTGGAACAGAGATTGGATGAAGCTGGGCGTTGGACTTCAACTGGTTCAGGAGCTCATTACCTTCTTCCGATTCCACCATAGCAATCTTGGCATTACCTGGAACCAAACAAACATTGGCATTAGGACACAAAGTTTAAGGAGCAGAAGCAATTCCGAAATTACGCAATGTTCTCCCTATACTCAGGGCTGGCCCAAGGGTTGCTGATACCAATATTACATGTCAGTAACTGCAAGTTTAGGGGAAAAAATAATTAAAATAGAAAATAGAAAATAGTCATGATAATATAATATTAACAATATATTGAAATTATAAAGCGCCAACCCCAGAAACTAGCTCAGGGCACTTTACAATGACATGCTATTCAGATCATTCATTGAAACATGTATACAGCATTTGCCTAATTCCATGTAGGGCCTCATAGGGCTCAGGAATATTTGTAGAACATATGTGTTCTTAATAAATGGAGGAAGTTGTGGATGCAGGATCAGCTAGTTGCGTAAATCACACATTTTGCATAACAAGCAGATTTGACAACAATAACAGCAACAAGGGTAACTTTTATATTGCGCAAACCCTCGTTATTACAGGCTCTAAACACTTTAAAATAATTTGTTCTCACTCCTCTTTCTTGCTCCTCCAAGTGACACTATTCTCCTCGCTTGTCTTCCTACAGTCTTCATTCCTCCTTACAAGTCTTATCCGCCTTATGACTTCTCTTACTTTCTTTGACGCTTGTACTACACAGAGAGTCAAAACGAATAGATGAATGACTTGAATTTTACACCCCTTTTCAACACATTTAAGGTTATATCAGTGGTGGGACCTACGTTTTAAACGTCCATCTCCGATAGGACAATGCGACTCCAGATGAGCCGTGGGCCAGAGAAAACTTGGAAAAAATCTTGGGTGAACCTGGGCTCGAACCTGTGACCGTCTTCTGAGACAAATGCTTACCACTACACCACAGAGACCCCCTTTTGACAGGGAAAAGGTGTCAAGTAGTATTTGGGCCAATCGGTGAGCAGCATGGCCAGATGAATAAGCAATTCCATCGGTGAGTGTGGATCTGCCATAAAATAGTAAATAGAATATCAATATTACCAAGTAAGCAATGCAAATTTTTCTCTTGTACATTTAAAAAATACAAGGAGGACTTATTTTAAATCAAATTATGCAGTTTCAGGTTAGGCATGTTCAGTTAATCGAGTACATGACAAAAATAAATACAATCATAAATCCACTGACTGAAAGTAAGTTATTTCACAAAGAAATGATAGCCCTGAGTGACCTTGCCACAAGCAGCATTTTCCACAAATGAATTGCACTATTGGTTCACTCAAGATAGAACAATGTAACATCTCTCAGTTAGTTATCTGTCAATCAAAACTCATGGTTTGTACATAACATTGAAAAAAATTGCAATAAAACAAAAATGATAAACAATCGAAGATTTGCGACTTGTAGTCAAAGTAGTATGGTAGGATTCCATTTCTGATTAAAATTCAATTTCTGCCATGGCTATTTAAGCTGTTTTTTAGTTTTAGTTGTTGACCGATGCATTCAATGACCCCCTGGGCCAGGGTAATAAATCATGTGTCAGCTGTGCTCAATACTGTGAAGGCTGTGGGCCCATCAGGGCTGCCTGTGTTAGATCATTCTGGCGATTGTCCCATGTTCTCTTCATCGCAACATCTCACAATTCTAATTATGCTAGATCCTCGCCCAAAATCTCATGTTAGAGGTCAGAAACATACAAACAAGTTGATATATATAGTGCCCACCTCACTTCTTAACCTATTGCAACCTAAGCAGTGAATAATTTTCAGCTGTATAAGACCCCTTTTCAGTTATCCGGAACCTACTGGTCACATCTGACCTCCTCTCGCTTTGTAAATCTTGATAGATCTTTGGTACCCGAAAACCCAGCCCCAATTCACTCCTGTTCATTCCTATTCCTACCACGGCTTCCTTAAGTATAACAATAATTCATCAACGCAACTCTGCCCATACTGATTGTCTTTGACCACTTGTCTAGTGATTGGTTGGCTTTAGATAGACCTTGTCTTCGGTCACTCCCAGGTTTGTGCAGTAGCAAGTCAGGAGGCTTGGGGCTCTCACTCTACCCAAAAACATGATCAGCGTTGCATATGCCACTGCGTCATAGCTGGAGCCGTGGTTGGCAGCCTAGAGAACTTATTACTACACTGGCCAATGGTGTTATGCAATACAATACAATATAATGTAACCTCTGGAGCGCTGGCTCGTCTTCAGCCTCTCCTAGTTCTGTGATTTACCCATAGATCAGATTCTAGATTGAGGTGCATCTACCTTTTATAGAAAAAAACATCCTTCAGTATCAGGTGATTATTGGCGCAGTGTGTTGGAAAGGGTTATGGGTTGATTGTATTGAGTGGTCCCTTGAGTGCATGTTTCTAATCAATTGAGTTAAGCAAATTTTTATACATATTCATATACAGTTACTTTAAGATTTTTTAATGAATGTTTATAGTCAGGATAGATGAAATGTTAGTGTTCTTGTTTTTCACAAGTATGCGTATGTATAATGTAGTGATACTCAAAAGACCATGAGCTTCGATGGATGCTATTATATCAGACCTCGAAATGTAATTCTGGTGTGTTGAGTGAAAATTGTGCCGGAAGTCAACCATTTGAAGTAATAACATTTGAGACTCCCCATAAATCAAAAGAGTAGAATAGTATGAAAACGCGGTCAAGTGAGTATTCGAATGGACTTGTTAGTGATTATGTGGTGTGTATAAATTTCATCTCATTCCTTCCTTTTTTGGGGCAAAGATCACACGGTTCTCAAATTATAATACATTTTTGTGTTCATATTTCTCTGCAGCCATATTTCATAACTTGTCAAATTTCTTCTATTTGTGAGCACTATGGCATGTGTTCTGAAAATATGACTACCAATGTCGGTGATGAATTTCTGTAGGTAGGTTTAATAGATGGAAAATGAGACAGGAGCAAGTCAGCAGGAAACAGGAATCCCCTGGGACCGCAAATGGCTGATCCCGAGATTGGGTCGGGTTACAGGGAGAGGCGCATTGCCCCCCCCACCCCGACAGCCTAAAATACGCCTGGTTAACAGGCATGCTCACTTACTTAAGATTTCCCGATTTGACAATTCCCTTCTTTGACACTTTCTTTCCCAGATGCTGAACCCAAGTCTTCTGTTTTTCTGTAGACTCGGCCAGTAGTAACATTTCTTTGGCTTGAATACTTGAGTCGTAATTGACTGAAACATAAGAAGACAAACTGCTGAACAAAAGCAAAAAGCAAGGAGGGCTTTCACAAATTAGAATAGCAACCCTTTCAGACATCTTAAAAAAAACACTCATCGTAATCATCATCAATTTTACGTCCACTTTTTCACGATTTACAAGGATTAGACCAGGACAACACTTATTCCTAGCTAGTGAATGCTTCATATTCAATCCTCTTAATTTCAATCCTGCTCTACAAATTTATTCCATGATAGTTTAAGCCTATATTTTGGCCTTATTCCTCTACTTTCAATTTTACACACATTTCCAAATCCAGTCATCAACATCTTTCCTAAGTGCACATTTCAATCGTTTTCACCTAGCTTGACAGACCACTTCACCTGGCTCACTGATCCCTGGAAACTCCCTATATTCCTATTTATCCCTTGCTCAGATAGTGTGACCCCAGTTATCAACCTAGCTATTGTCATAGTTGTGAGCTGGATTGGCTAAGCGGTTAGAGCACTTTCCTTTCACCTCGGCGACCGGGGTCCGATTCCCATGCAGAGCAATTTATTGACAAACGTGAACACTATAAACTAGAAAACTACAAATGTGAACACTGTAAACTAGAAAACAATCTCAATTTTTATTCCTTGCAACTACTTTCGACACTGGATGGCTAATATTTTGAATGTAAGAAGACAAGTCTACATTCAAAAGAGAATACATATTTTTCCCCCACCTATTTCGGGTGTATCAAAACAATCATTTTAAATATATAACGTTGAGTCTTGCATACATCATTAAATGACATACCTTTACAATAGGCAATAAATTCTTCATTTTTGTCATAATGATCTCGATGTACTTTAACATGGCAACCTGCAAAGAAAAAGAAGCATATTTTAGACAGTTCTGGATTAAAATTGTTATTTCAAATACGTAACGGCATCCTACATTTTCTTCCACTGTCAATATGGAAACATCACACATCTACAATATCTTCAACAGAATATGCAATTCGATAGAAAAAAACAAAAAATAAAACGGAGTGTCTATTTCGGCCATGTGGCCAAAATAGCCTGTGGGCTATTTTGGTGGGCTTTTTTGGCCATGTAACTGAATTTCAGCCAATGAGCATGGGGCAACCTTGTTGCGGGTGTCACTGTTAGGGTCAAGACTGTTTGTTGGGCCATTACTGTCAGCGCCCATACCTAGAGTCTAGGCCTAGGCTTGCTAAATCTAGATGTAGATCTAGATCTAGGCCCTAATCTAGATCTAGATCTAGATATCTTGATCTACAACCCGTTGGATTCATTCAAGAAACTTTTGTTCTCAAAACAAATACTAGTAACATTCTAAAGGTGGAATATACTTAAGAAAATGTTTTATATATATCCAAATAAAGACCACATTATTTGCACCCCGGGGTCTGAATAACGACAACCTTTGATTGAAAAGACAGTCTAGCCTAGTCTAGTCGAAAGCATGTCTCCCTCTATCCCCAACACCCAGCTTTCCTCATAGACTCATTTGCCATTATCTTACTAAAACTTAGCTAGATCTACATCCTTCTTCCAACATAATCCAACCTGTTCCCTACCGAAAGAAGATCTATAATATCTGCAAAAAAAGTGTTGCATGTTGACTGTCGACCGACCATGTACTGTACCATATTCTTTGTGTTTCGCCATGACCTAGAATTTTAGCTAGATCTAGGTTTTGTTGTTACTGGTGGTGGTAGTGGTGATTGACGTTGTTATTGCTGTTGCTGCTGCTAAGACTAAGAGCAAGACCTAAGACTAGGATTGTCTCGCCGCATGCTATAGTTTTTCTAGCTTATCCAACCTGTTCTCCATCAAGACTAAGAAGAGATCTAGAAAATAAGTGTTGTGTGTAGACTGTCTGCCGTGTACCGTAAGGCAAGGCTTTGTCACAAAATTAATGTGTGTCACTTATTATACTCATGGCCTGGCTAACTGCACTGTGAGTCTGGGAGAAATCAACACTCTTACATTTGCTCATCTAATTGGCTCAATCTGGGTCTAAACCTGCCTTGCAGCTCGCCTCTCCTTACTTAGCCTAACTCTTAAGTTTCATTGGTGCACACAGACACACAAACAACACACACACAAACACCTGTACAGGTAAAGGGGACAGTGTGTACACTTAACTTGTACTAGATTGAGTCAGGTCCTTTCTGTTCTCTCACGAACACTAACGGCATTTTATCCGAATTGTCATCGGAATGGGAGAGACGACATAGATCTATTTTTACACCTCATCGATGGTGTCCTTTAGGGCCTATAATGGTTAAAGTAAACTCTGCCTAACGTAAACACGTGTTGTTGTTTTTTTTTCTGGTCCCGGGGTGCACTGTGGTTGTTGTTTGTGGTGGTGGTGGTGTTGTTTTCAGTTTCATGGCCAAAATAGCCCATAGACCTTTTAGGCCGCATGACCAAAATGGCCCTCCCTTATAATTTCTCAGTCGAGGAAACATTAATTGGTACTGGTACTGTGTAGCCCAGTACTGCTTGTCATATTGCTGCACCTCGGGCTAATCCTTCTAATCGGGTACAATAGCCCACAAAAAATGAATGACAATGAGTAATAACTGTGAAATAGTAAATCGATGAGGTTTTTTTTAATGTTGGTTGAAAACTTAGTTACGGTATAATTAATTTGTCATGTCACAAGACATTATTGAATGCCTACCAATACCAGAAAGACAATATACAGAATGTGCTCATTTGTGATATGCTTCTAACAGAAGAAAAACTCGGTGGTGGATGAGTAGCTAGTTACATATTTTATACCAAAGAATGATGCGTCTGAATCCTTGTTAATTGAATAAAGTGAATCCTAAATGAGTTTCAATATTCTATTGTACGAGTATCTTGTTTTGTCACAAAATACTACTCCACAGGTTTCAATTTCTAAGGAAAATACATCTCAAATGTCCTCATGCACTCCATTATCGAACAGATCTGTTCAGAAATGTGGCTTCTTCAACATTTGTATTGTATTGGACTCAAGACCTGCCACCTTTTCACTACGGTAGCCAGAAATCCTAACTTTTAGCAAAAAAAAATGCTAACAAATAAGAAGAAAAATAACCCCAATAAACACTATCAATGCTATTGGCGCTTTGTTTTGCCCATGGTACGTGATAGTTGTAGTCAAATAGCAAAAATAAATAATAAAAGGATAATGAAATTAAGTGCAGATATCGAAACGATATTGTAAAGGCATTTATCAGGAAAAGAGTGAAGTACAAATGATGCCCATGTTGAAAAATGTTCAGGACACCAAATAGAATAGAAAACAAGAACAATATGTGCAAATGAAAGAGGTCAAAGGAATAGCGGAATTGTTAAAGCGGAAAATCCTGATAGGACCGAAAAAAAAAGTAAAATGTTTTCCCCTAAATCATAACTGATGGCAGGTCTGGTATACTTCACTAACCTTCATCTGAATCATCATATTAATGATTTCATTAGAATAGAGTGCTATGTTAAAGCTAAGAAAAAAACAAGAAACAAGTATAAAGAAAAAAAAATTACAAGAAACAAGTAATTCAAGAGTGTTTTAAAGGGTTATCTTATCTTCACCCTCCCCTTTCAAATTGCTATTACAACAATGAAGTGTTAGGTACACATTATTATATGATGCAACATACTATATATATATAGAGATATAAACTAAAATATACTCACACAATTTGTATTGAAAGAAAACACAAACATTGATAATTCTATAATGTAAAAATCAAACCAGGTCAGTTTAATTAATTAAAAACAGACAACTTAACAAGAATATGACTAATGATAAAAAGTCGACATTACTTGAAGGGTGAGGTAAAAGGAGACTGCTCTCATAAAACAGTGTAAAACATTTTGTATTTAAAATGATAAAATCTATTGCTAATGAGTTGAAGATTTGAAGAGTATATTATGTCTCTAATGTAATGTAATGATTAAATTATGACAGTGGTGTAGGTACAAATTTTAACTCACTCAGTCTCATGGTCTAGATATCTCAGCGAGCTTTGAGCAACCACAAGATTCCATGGTTTATGGTATATGCATTAAAATAGTTGGGGTATGTACTTAGGCAAGATTTTGATGACTGGATTAGCAAGTGTACGAACTTGAAGATGGAGACTGGAGTGGAGTTAAGAGGTTTAAATGTGGAGCACGCACTGAATAGGAATTTATGGTAATTAATTTGCAATAAGCAAGCAAAATGAAAAAGGAAATCGACATAACATCGTTTCGAGAGGATATCAGTCATTAGCTGATTTACAATCTCTTCATGTAGATGCTTTCAACAACACCCTGAAGGCAGTAATCGATCGACACGCTCCGCTCACAAGAAGAAACGTCTCAGCCAGGTCTTTTTCTCCATGGTTTTCATTAGAAATCAAACAGGCCAGACAACATCGACATCAAGTTGAATGCACACGGAGAGAGAGAGCAAACCAAGTCCATAGAGAGTATGTAGCCCAGGGTGACAAAGTCAATAAAATCATCGAAGACAACAAGAAGAACTATTTTTTTAATGAACTGAAAGATGTAAAATCATGCAAAGACCTCTTTTGCACCACCAACACCATTCTGGGAATGGAAATAAAATCACTTCTTCTACGAACAGAATCTGATGATGATGATGATTTCTAAGTGACTTTAATGACTGTAAACGCACAAGCATTATGGAAATGTGCTATACAAATGCAATATATTATTATTATATTTATTATCTTGTGCAAATGGTGTAAAATAATCATATGAAAAGTGAGTATGAGCCTCTACAGAAATAGTCAGTATTCTCTGAAGGTGCTCTATTCAGTCTACAGGTTGTTTGGTCATTCTAAAAATACTAAAAGCCAACACATGATATGAATTGTGTCCAAAAACTAAATGACTACAACTATGCCATTAAGACTTGTCATGTTACCACTGTCCTTCCAATAAAGGACTACTAGTATCTAGGAGCTCCCATGGAACTTGGTACCTCTCTACGAAGTCGATGCAGATCTTTGAGCAAAGTAAACATAATGCCTTTTGAAAAATCATATTATACACCTCTCTTGGTGTGAAAATTTCAGCACATATGAGGCAGTTTTACATTTGAGAATACTACGGCTCATGGAAGCAAAAGATTCACCCTTGCAGAGGGTATCGGACTGAGTGAGTTAAAATGCAATTCAAATTCAATATCATCAGATGAGTAGTGCCTGTGTGTGGGTGTGTATATATATATTATATATATACATATAAGAAACCTTTAGAAACAAAACAATTCTCTTTAACTCCAAATGGAAGTAAATTCCTCAGGTATTCAAAATTTAGTGGTATACGCATTAAGGGCCCTTTGAAGCAAACATACATTCAGGCTCAGCTGTCCAAGCACAAGCGTTAGATAAATTCTAAATAAAAAAAAGTATCTCCACTTCTTCAAATGTTCCATTGGTTGACCTGCGAACATAATTGGTTAAAAGATGGACACAGTGACAATAATAGCAATACAGTCGAGCACAAATGCCTTGAATGCAATAAGGTCGCATCACGATTCCCTCCATCACAAGTGGATTTCGTTAAGCTCTTTGTATGAACATTGTTTGCATGAACTGTCCACCTAAGGCAGTATGCGTACGAATGCAAAGCGAACATGCCTGCAGTGGCTTAGCCACGTCCCTGTAAAATTCATCATGTTATAGGCCGAAGGGGTGGTTGGAATGAACCTGTGCAGTGCGTGAGCGAGTAGAATGTGCTAGTGTTTCCAGCCTCTGAGGCTCACAGCACTGCTGGCATTAAATGGAGGAAATCCACTGAATGTTTGAAGGAAATGGATATTATTTTGTATCGATCACAAAAACTGTTTCACGTATTACTCAGACTTCATCAAACTTGAAAAGGATGACAACCACCACCACCCCCAAAAGAATTCAAGTTATATATGTCCTCAGCTGTAATCCTATAAATCAGCTGAGTGGACAATACCATTAAATTGCAAAGTACATGATATGAAAATAACTCATGAGCAATTCAAATTCAAACTACCCCAGCCTCTCTTATCTCAACCTGTACACATATAGAATCTCATCATTGTATAGGATAATATCTCACAACATTAACAGTTCTATTTTCAGATTCATTTTTCTTTAAGGGGAGAAATAATCAACCCTGGAGTCGAAAGAGATGTTTGGAAAATTTGAGACAAAAAAAAATCAAACCAATCATTTTTTCTCTGGTTGAATTAACATAATGTAGTCAAATTTAAAGTCAAAACAAAAACGTACATAATGACCTGTAACTACTATACATGAAATGAATAGGGAGGAAAATTTGATGACATAAATAAGGCATAAGGTAGAAGAAAAAATATAGAATTATCGCAGCTTATTTCTTAGCTGCAGGTTTCTTGGCCGCTGCTTTTTTAGACTTTGCTTTCTTCACTCCAGCAGCTGAAATAAAGTAAAGGATATGTGTGTGAAGGTGTGGGGTTTTTTTTTAGCGGGGGGGGGGGGTGGGG
>JAUEKS010016069.1:0-10636 GCA_031762815.1 Tylodina fungina
CTAACCTAGCTATCCGCTTGTGTTCATTCCTATGCCAATTAGGCCTAGCATTCATCGTTTTGGCAGGAGTGTTTGACCTATCAGAAGCGTTGTTATTGTCAAACTAAACCAATAGAACTATATAGAAGACGATAATAGGCCTAGGCCTACATGTCCAGTATTTCTGAAGTCACCCACCGCGCGCGGAAAAACACGGTCCTCGCAGGACGAGGGTGGGGAAACAAGGCGGAAAAAAGACGTCGCTACCAGGTAGACGTAAACGAAACGGCCGCGGAAAAATGTGTCATCCGCAGGTTAAGGGTTAAGATCATTTTGTAGTACGTCTCTTTCTTCAGTACAGTTTACTGATGAGAAGTCTTTTGCATCGTCGGCAAACATCTCAATAAACGATTTGAGTTTCTGGCATGTCGTTGAAGTAGCATATAAACAGGACGGGGCCCAGCACACTTCCCTGGGGGATTCCTGATAGAAAAGACTGCCAGCCAGATGCAGTACCATTTATGATTACCTGCTGTTTGCGTTCGGTTAAGAAATTTCTAATCCAGCCTAATACGTTGGCACTTATTCCAGTGGGAGAAGAGAAAATAATTTATCATGAAGACTGGCTCTGACGGGAGCTGACTGCCCATTGAATCTTTTTTAAGTGAGTTGAACTGGGTTGAACGGGAAAAACCGAGCATACACCAAAATAAATTATTTAGTAATATTATAGAAGGGTGTAATAAGCAGTGAATTATATTAAACCATGACCGCGCTAATAAGGTTCGATTGTGTACTTTGTAACATCCAGTTTTTTTGGTACTGGGTATATTTGTTTCTTTCCTTACCTTACTGTTGGTATCTCTTTTCTTTACTACTATATTCCCTTGTAGAAATTGATGAAGCAGAATGTGAGCGGAGACGTCATGAATATCTTGCTGACATGTCAGAGCTGGAGAAACAGTTCTGTGAACTCAAGGAACAGTGAGTGACGATATGATATAAGCCTTGACCTGACTGAGAGATTTAATTTGAGTGCCAGAGGGTATAGACCTTGATTTCAGCTTATGTTTTTGGGCAATGCATACATGTTCTCTGTCTATAGATAGTAAAGTATACACGTTTTCTGCACAAGATATTGAATTACAATATAGTTCGTGATGACAAAAACTCTACAAATCACACAAAAACAGAAAGCACAGTTATTGCCTTTTGAGTGAAGTTGGTCAAGAGATTTATGGAAATATCAAAATTCTCACTAGCATGGAGTAATAAAAGTCGACTTGGAAAGGTGAAACCAGAAACATCCAACTGTAAACTTTCTTCTCCAAAATAATGCTGAAAAAATTTTTTAAGTACTTTTAAACCAAAGAACCTAGAGCAATAAAATTTAAGTGGGAGCGCAGTTGGAAGATAAGAATTAGAAAAAAAAAATGTTTACTTTTTTATTTATTGGTTGCTGTGGTAACCAACGACATATATTGGAGATGTGTATCCTATTCAATCGCTACAACAACAAAACTGCACTATATATGTGCTCCCTTGAAAATATATTTATCATTATTATCTTTACATCTTCTTGGAGAGTATTGATTGAAAGTTTAACAAAAAAGTTATGTGTTGTTAAAATGCACCATTTGCTATAGGAGTAAAATTGGTCGATGTCAAGTAGTGTGTCTTGGGTGAACCTCTAAAAGTAAGGACAGTATTCGAAAAACTGAACTATTTATGATTCCACCACTACCCTGTAGTGGTAAGACACTCGCCTCAGAAGACGAAGATCGCGGGTTCAAGCCCAGGTTCACCCAAGATTTTTTTCAGTTTTCTCTGGCCCACGGCTCATGTGGAGTCGCCTTGTCCTATCGGAGATGGACATTTAAAACGTAGGTCCCACCTCTGATACTGATATAACCTTAAATGTGTTGAAAAGGGGTGTAAAACTCAAGTCATTCATTTTATACTTACAATCCCAAGTTTTCATATCCAATGCAGTCCTTCCTAAGTACATGTCCCAACAATTTGATTTTAGCCTTGATTGACTGGCTACCTTGCCTATCTGACTAATTCCCAGTGAACCTCTTATAGCCTTATTTGTTCTGTGTGTGAGTGTTTGATCTAAAAATTGAATAGGGATGAATTGCTACGCACAAGAACTTCAGACAACATTATATGATGTTGCATCCTATTCCGTATTACCCACAGGCAGTGTACAATTCTCGCATTCATTGGGCGCTAAACAATGGTTTATGCATATTTTTAAAACTGACTGTTGTTTCACAACATTAACAATATTCGAAACCTGCTGTATTTTTTAATTCGTACCACTTCATTAGAACCAAGTATGGTGAATTTGCATCTAGATCTATATGTGTACACACATTGTTTGATGGTTCATCTATCCTTGTGGCTGTCTCTTAAATTTGCTTACCTATGAATTTGTTTCTATTTCTTTTGTCAAAATCTGGTGAGATCCATGCTTTTTTGTTTGTTTTTTAGTCTTTTTGTGTTTCTGTGCAAATATTTTATATTGTTATGGTCACAAAGTCAGTCTAAGAGTATTAGTGCAAATATTTTATTTAATCATCCACCACCTTTTCATACTGATTTCTTAAGTTAGTTTTTGTGCATTTCCTCTACATACACATGTGTATGGTTCACTACCAAACTGTATCTTTTTTGAAAACGTGTGTGTGTGTGTGTCAGTGTGTGTGTTGACTATGGTACATTGCTATTCTGTGTCACTCGCAATTTTCTCTTCTAGCCATCAATCAATTTGAAAGATCCATTCAGATCTTTGATTTGATGATAGTATGAATGGGCTGTCCCTTTGACTGTATTTTGTTATTTCTACAGATAAGTTATTAGTTTAGTTACTTGAATTTTGTAAAAAGATGGTACCTGTGGGTTGGATGAATAAATGAATAATAGGTTTGTTGTCATATGACTAGGATTACTTGGAGTTTACACTAGTGTAGCGTGATCAAGTACAATAATACGCAAGTGTAGGTTGGTCACATCAAGGTTGATAGGCAATGCAACGAACCAGATCCAAGTACTGAACCCTGTGGTACACCATGTTCTAAGGCCTGATTTGCTTATTTGCTGTCTTTAATCTCAATTTTTGCCTTTTTGTGGTTGGAAAGCTATGTGATTCGAACAATTTGTTAATAATCCCTGTTATATTAAATGGTACGTCAAGTAAGAAATTCCAGCATTATATATTGGTAGTCTACGAATTCAATGGCATCTGAGAGATCTGGAAAATAATCGTGAACTACTTTGTCAAAATCAGCATCTGCAAACATATTACTTTAAAAGGTGCTATTTCAGTTTTGTTGTTTGTTGGATTAGCTGATTGAAGTGGTTCTAAAAATAGTTTCTTTTCAAACGACACATAAGTTGGTGGAGATTGATCTTTTTTAGGATTTTGGATGTTGAAAGTGACAGGTTTGATGAAACGGGTCTGTAATTGTGCAGCGCTGCATATACATTTATATTTATTGATGTATTAATATTTGTGAACATTGGAACAAATTCATAATGTAGGATGACAATAGAGAACTGTGGAATGGATCTAATCATACATGGTGTTTAGCTGGAATTTTCAAAATGATTTAACGTAGTCTTCTGTGGCAGCTTCAAAGTGACCAAGTAACGATCCATTAGTAAATGCAATGCTCATCGAAATCATTATAACAATCAAGATATTTAAAAAGTTTTCCCACATTCTCTCTGCAGTAATCAGCAAATATATCAACTAATTCTGTCCCGTCAACAACACTTGAAGTATCACCACCAAGTGCCATGACGGATGGTTGGCCTATTGGTGATCATGTCCATCCACTTCTCATAATTCTACGCCAATACCAGTAGTTCCGTTGTCCCTTTCAGCCGCAAGCATACAGATAGGCTGTCAAGAATCTTTTCGCTTTGTCTTTGTCTACCTCTGCTTCTTTTCCCCACATTTATCCTGCTGTAACTGCATGCTCCATTTTGTTTCTCTTCATGACACGACTAATGAATGTACATCGTTGATTTAGGATTTTGCCCATGCATATTCCTCCCTGTTAAGTTTAATTCAGTATTTCTTTATTTGTCCTTACAGTCCTTGATATTCTGTGTTTGTAATTCAAGAACTACATTTCAGTTGCCTTGAGCATTCTCTTTTGTTTGTTTACTTATGGTCACAACTGTACATTAATCAATGTAACCCCAGAAGAATTGCGCATATTTCCAGAGATTTATTCTGCTTATTTATTGCTGTCTCTTTATTGCCGGAATGCTGTCTTTACTTGTCTGATTCTAGACTTTACTTCAGTTGCAAACCTTTCGTCTTATGTTGTTATTGTTCCTAGATTTAAACTTAACATACTCCTGGGTTTTCAATTTTAGAAATGTGAAAGTTCTGTTTGGCATGTCTGGTTGTATGTTTCCACAGTTGCCTTTTCATTCCAAGTATGCCTTTGTGGATGAGAAGTCTGGTCCATAGCCAGTTACTTACTGCTTTACAGCATTCTGTTCTGGCTGATTTTACTTGGAGACAGAACCGCAGATAGTCAGAATGTTATTCAAAGATTCTTTCGCCAGTCTGATTAATATTCAGAGATTCTATCATATCAGTTTTGATATCTATAATGTCCATTCCTTGTCTCTGAAGATCACATTCTGTTTCTGGGTTTTTAACTTTCTCTTCTCACATCTGGCAAACTGATTCATTTATTTGGAATAGCAATTTTGAAGGTGTCATCATCATCAATTATGTGTGGCCAAGTTTGACCATAGCAATTGCCATCTGTGTGCTGTCCTTTGCTATTTCAGTGATTTCGAACTGCAGCATGGCCAGAATGCCATATACGGTGTGCTTGTCTAATCCATGACAATTTGGGTCAGCCTCTCGGTCACGTCCAATCAGACGGAAGTGTCAACTGTTAAAAATGACCCAGTGAAGCACACAACCGGTGGAATGGTTACTAGTCTTTGCTTTAAGTTTCTAATCCCCAGTCCTCCCAACTCTTTGTCGGTTTTGATGGTTGTTACATCTGGTTATATATATTAGATATTATAAAAAATGCTTCAAACTTTGAGTTAGAAAACTTTTATTTAGGATAAATCTTGTATGACAGGTTTACAACTAACTTTGTCTGCTTTACCGTTTCAAAGAATTTGTATAATAGCCATGCAGAGCAGAATTTATGTTTGCTGAAAAACAATGCACAGCAAGTCACCTGGCAGCAGCTGGGGTCTCTGGTATAGTGGTTAAGGCACTCGCCTCAGAAGACGAAGGTCGCGAGTTCGAGCCCAGGTTCACCCAAGATTTGTTCAGTTTTCTCTGGCTCATGTGGTGTCGCCTTGTCCTATCGGAGACGGACATTTTAAAAACGTAGGTCCCACCTCTTATATCATCCTAAATGTGTTGACAAGAGGTATAAAATTCAAGTCAAACAAAGTCAAACAGGCAGCAGCTGTCAAATATTCATGAGACAGACCATTGCGCAAAATAAGTTACCGTGGATATTGTAGGGTGTTTTTTTCCTGCACCAAAATGTAAATGTACATACATACATTGTGGTCCATGGGCATGAAGGGCAATATATTCTCTACATCTAATCCCTTAGATGTCTCTACATCTAATCCCTTAGATGTTTAGTAACGTTAAAAACTGAAGAAATATTCACTCGCTGTGTGCCCTTGTGCATAAAGTTGATAAGGAAATTATATGAGACTTCTGCCCTCGACATGTTTTGAGAACGAGATCTTCAGTGTATCATTTTGTATTTTGAACACTTTATTTAGTCTTCCTTGTGATCTGCATCTATGTTGTTTGATTCCTCCTATGCACAAACATACATTGTTAAGGAGGAATTATTCCAGTTGTAGAGTTTAATACCGAATGAGAAATATTTTCTGTTTACCTGTTAACATTTGTTGTTACCAGTTCTTATATTTTAATTTTTACTATTGGACAGTGAAGCTTGATCCCTGTGACGATTTTTCTTCTCATTTGTTCAAAATCTTATTATAAACACATTCTATAGTTACATGTGTTCCAATTCAGTTTAACACGCTTTGATACAAATTTGATGAATTTATTTATATCTCATATAGTGAACCATTTGTGTGACAAATAGTATGAGCAGCTTTTCAGCTCTCCCGAAGTCATAAGTAATTCTTCTATTATATTCATATGTTTTTATGACAATGTGAATGTGAAGAAATATATTTATTTTGCATCATTTTCGTAGCAACAGTAGCTTTCCATCTGTTTCATTCATGTAGTCATGTACACTGATACTTGGGGAGTGTTAAACAAGATGTTCATGTGCAAAGTTATCTGATACTTAGCATGTAATGCTTCCATATATTATATATTAATGAGGCGTATGTGGGTGGGGAGTGGGGCTATGGTATTACAGGATAGTAAACAGTGGTGTGATAGATGGGTCTGTGAAAGTCACTATCTCGTTTTGGCAGACAGTCTGATATTTGATCTTCATATTGTGGTCCCAGATGGTCACGGTAGACTACATGACAAAATATCTAGATATATTTTTATGATGCCCTGTACATGTACAATATGCTGGTAGGATGGATGTTATAATTGTGAGGGCTGTCTTTTCCTTAACTAATAGTCTTATTTTCATCACTAACAATACTAGTTTTTCTTTTTATGTCAAATATATAACATATGAGCTCCATGTTGGGTATGTAAATCGTTTTCTAGCCTATCCAGTTTAACATTGGCCTACAAAAGGCTTTTACTTGACACTTGACAATGTGTTTTCAATTTGTTGAAAAATGGCCCCAGTATTTTGTGAATATTCTTTTAGGAGTCTCAGAATCATTTTTGTTGGTGGTTCTTGATTATTGAGTATTTCCCAGATGATTAAATTATTAGTCAGTTTCTGAAGTTTTGTTTTTGAGATTATAACTTGGTTTGCTTTTTGAGATGATTCTGTTTGCTTCTTGCTAAACTTTTGATTGTGAAATGTAGCATTAAAGTACAATGAAAGGGACTGTACATTGTTTTGTATTTTTTTAAATGTTTTGTTTTTTCATTATTTTTCAAGGCCCATTGGCTTATTTCACGTCTGATGTGTCATTGCAGTATACCACAGGACAACACAATTCATTAAGAGTCTCCAACCCACACCATGGACTCAATTCTATTGATTGTGTTTTCAGTGTGCTTTGAGAGTTGAAGACACATTCTGTCACTTATATAACCTATTTGTGTTGCAAGTGACATAAAACTTTAGTTCAAAAAAATTATTTTTCCAAAATGTTAAGTGATCCTTGATTTACACTTACTTTCATCTCAAGATCATCTATTATCTCCTATCCCCCCTCATCTAAACTACTTTTATAGCTCCAACACTATACTAATATCAACTCCCACTTTCAATTCATTCATTCCTTCTTTTCCCAAGACCCACCGACTAACTGAAATGATCTTATTGAACGCATGTTCTGAGTCTACAGAGTCATGGCATTGTCCCGTATACAATTTTTGCTAAATATGCTGTTCTGTACCTGCTATAATTGTACTCTTACCTAGCATCAAGCCACACTGACTTTCAATCTATTCACAGAGGTCTAAAATATCTAAAGATAACTCTACCATGTGACCCATAATTTATAGATTTGACTTTACTTTTCCCAATTTGGGAGGGCTAAGACCTGATAAAGGAAATAGAGAGTGTTGAGATGTGGTTTCTAAGAAGAATTCTTAGAAAACAAACATGTGATCCTGGGGGTGGCATGTATCCAAAGATTACTTATAAGGCAATGAAAACAAGACAACGCAAAGTTTTTGGCCTTGTCGTTAGAAAAAAAGGCTTGGAAAAATTTGATGTTGAGTGTGGTTAATTGGAAGGCAAGAGAAACAAAGGACTACAATGAACAACTTTCAACTCTAAAATAAAAAAACAACAAATAAAAACAGTATTAAGTGTTTCGGCAGTCATACTCATAATGTATTCGCATTACTTCTGAAATAATGATTCGAAGTTAACTCAAGCTGATATGAATAAATATATATTTTTGCATTTTTACTTTTATCATTAGAAATTATAAAGAAAGTAGTTCTAGATGTGGTAGTTTCTCTTTTCCAGTCCACACACTACATCGTCCCTTGGCACAGTTGCTGAGCATGTGTGCTGCACTCACGCGAA
Organism: Tylodina fungina; assembly: GCA_031762815.1. Taxonomy (NCBI): domain Eukaryota; kingdom Metazoa; phylum Mollusca; class Gastropoda; order Umbraculida; family Tylodinidae; genus Tylodina; species Tylodina fungina. The sequence continues at coordinate 8,151 of JAUEKS010016069.1, forward strand.
TGTGCTCAAATCCAGCCCCTCGTTTCTCAGCGTGGCGCAGGAAACAGGAAGGTTGAATCCGCTGTGGGAAGATGGATAGGATTGCTACAAAACGTGTAACTCACAGCTGCTGATCATATTGGGGCAGATTAACATAACGAAGTCGAAAACGATTAATGCCATGTAATGTATGTCAGTTTACTGATTAGAGATACGGAAGAAAAAGCTTTGCTGAGTTACAGGCCAATACTCTGGGATGCTAATCCTATGATTAATTGACAATGGCCCAAATAAAAGTGAAAGTACAGTTTGATATAAATTGCACGTTTTCAATTGTGGTAAATATTCTTACTTCAATATATTCATTTGGATTGCAAACTAGATATTGTTCACCATGCTTTAAAAGGTAAGTAGGCCATTTACATCCCAGATAGAAAAAAAAGGGACGGAGATAAGAAATCACCACCGGGAATACAATGCCAATACCAATGCTCAAATCACTCATATGATTAATCATATACTTCAATGATAAGCAACTCGAAATACTTCGAAGAAGAGATTTCAAAATAAAAAAACTCGCACATAAATGACAATTTATCATCAGATCTCATGCTCATTTCAATGGAAATGAATCTGAATGTGATAGTATGATTTTTAAAGAGCCTCCGCCAGTATCAACTCACTTCGCAACTATTTGGAGACTTGTTTTTTCACTTGTTCTCTCCGTGTCGATTCACTTATTAACAATGGACGAATGAAGTGAACAAAGAATTGTAAATTCTTTGATTTGGGGACATGTGCAATGATTAACTCGTTCTCAGCAGGCCCGTGTTTTTTAACGTGCTCAACGTGCTTGAGTTTATATCCCGCTTCCGATAGGGATAATATTTTCCAGCGGAAGCTACCCATTTTCACCTGGGCCGAGTGAACAAATAGGAGTAAATGTAAGGAAAATACAATGTGCCGTGGGTGGGCTTTGAACCCGGTACCTTTCAGCCCATTGTCCAAGGCTCCACCACAAAGTCACTGCGCCCCATTTGGAAACTATTTCGATTTCGTATCCTACGGCTTCTCAAAACTGATGAATACCAACAACAATGAAACAGTATATATAACAAAATCTTGACTTTTCCCTTATAAACCTTTGGTTAGAACATTGACAGTCACTGAACAATTGTATCGCACAGTGAAAATTTCAACATCATGAGTGAATAGAAAGACGGATCTAGAAGCTCGCAATAGGCCTAAAGAGGACATCCCTTTTAATTAAGCGGCTCAACTAAACCAAAAGAACATCAGATCAGAGCAGAAAAACATCACGAGAACGCGGATGCTGTTCTAGCTAGAGATGCTGTAATGGTTACAAAGAAAGCTGCTTTTTGTTTTTTTGCGACCAACGATCTACAATTCAGCCCAATTTTATGTTGATGCATATTAAGATACAATGGGCATCCACATCTTTCGGGGAAATTGGAGAATAAGTATTTTGATTAGATCCAAATATACCTAGATCTAGTACAAAAGATGTTTTGAATTTTTTTTTTTTTAAATGGCACGTCAGGTTGGTGAAAATGCAACTGACACTGATAGGCCTGAACTTGCATAGATAGCTGCAAGGGCAATCAGTGGATGAAATCTGTCAAACTTAATACCTGATTCATAATTCCAAGGCGCATGAGACAAAGTGGTGTATCATGAGGTGATAAACAAGTAAAGGGCTATTCTCCCAATGCCTACCCTACGTCACTCTCTTCGTCATCTTATTACTTCATCCTTCAAATAACTATTGTTGAATTTTTATTTTAAAATCCTTATTCAGTCAATTCGATATTAAATTTAACAGTGAATGCCTCCCTTTTCCTAGAACGGTTTACTTGTTAGTAATTATAATGAGGTATGTTACGAACACTACGAATTCTATCTTTATGAAACAAAATCAAATTCAGTGTGTGCCTTTATATAAAATAGTTACGTAATTGAGTTGAGTATGATGATCATCGTTCATCACTCATTTATTTGAAACTTGGAGTATAGTGTGTCCACACAATGTGAACCAAAACCTGTCCGAGCTCCACATGTTCACGAAATAATCGGAAATAATGAAGTTTTACTGCTGACGTATCAACAAAACGATATTGTGTACTTACGTTCCACTGTTGCTGAGGCGGAATACATCGCGAGGAAGTTCCGAGATACCTGTGTTCTCGCACAACACCTTGGCGAATGTAGTCTTACGAATTGCGCTCAGTTGAGCTGTCAGATAAAATAGAATAGAAGCCCCCAGTTAGAACAAACAAAGAGTAATTTAAAACTTACTTGTTATCATCGGTGAGACGGAATAGACGTGGCGTGAGGCGGAATAACTCTGTTCGGGCAAGGTCGTCTTACAAATTCGCGCCCAGTCATTGTGTCTTCATCTCATTTCATTTTACAATGTCTTCTTCTTCTTCTTCTTCTTCTTCTTCTTCTTCTTCTTCTTCTTCTTCTTCTTCTTCTTCTTCTTCTTC
>JAUEKS010016179.1:0-10633 GCA_031762815.1 Tylodina fungina
AGAACTGTCATTGCTGTTCTTTCTTTTTTAATTAAAAGGCAAGGCCTGCCCCTGAATTAGGCTTTTCGCCTGACTTTCCCCTTGTGGAAAGGGAACGGGTCTTACCCGTTTCCCTCCCAGAGGGGTTTTTCTCATTCCTTCTGCCCACAGAAGCAGATCAGAACTTTTCCACTTCACCTCCGGAGGCAGATAGGGGTTTAGGGGATTTGGTCCGTCGTCCGGTGGGGGGGAAGGGACGACAGTGGAATTGAGCACTGCGGGTACCCTGTGGGACCCGAAGTGCTCGGAGGGGGTGGGGGAGTGAGGGAGACAGGGAGGGGGAGGAGGAGGATGTCCATCTCCATGAGGGGAGAGGGGGGAGAGGGGGAGGCGGAAGGGCGAAGGAGTCCATCTCCTCCCCGTCAAGGGGATAAAAACAATTAGTCAGCTTCAGATTTGCTGAAGCTGGAGCCTTAGCTGTAGGCTGAGGCTTTTTGACTTTATGCTGCACTGTCTTCTTACTAGGCTGTACCGTAGTCTGACCTGACTGTGAGGTCACCTGGCTGCTGTCAATCCTCGAGCGTACGTTTGTGTGTAGCTTCGAGGTAGCTGGGATGTCGAAGCGGGACAGACTGCTTTCCTGGCCTCAACGAAAGAGAGAGCAGCCATGCTCAGCTTTATAGCTTTGGATGGCTTTTTCTTTGATACACGTTGAGCAATCTTTCGAGAAGGATGTATGTTCGCCTTGGCAGTTGGGGCAGCAAGGACGTGATGAGCAGTCCTTTTCAGCGTAACCCCCTTTTCCACAGCGGGGACATACAGCAGTTTTGCGACATCTAGCCTGGCCGTGGCCAAATCTCTGGCACTTGTAACAACGCAGAGGGTTCGGCACAAAAGGCATCACCCTCAGCTGTAAGTAGCCAGCTTTGACCGATGTTCGAGGTCTGTGGGAATCAAAGGTCAGGATGAACGTGTCGGTATCAATGACTTTGTCCCCCCGACGCACTTTCATGCGGTGCCGGTGGGCATGGACAACACCCTCAATGTTCTCCACGAACTCCTGCTCAGCGCATCCTCGCAGATCGTGGCTTCAGACTACACCCCTGGATTGGTTGAGCTACCAATGAAGCTCACCAATGCAAGGGATACCAGCAACAGTCGTTAATTTCGTCAGGACTTTGACCAGTAGTGTATTTTTGCACCGCAACAAAAGGTCACCTGAGGATGTTTTAGTCACATTCTCGAGGTTTTGACCGATGGTAGTAGACAACGTCTTACTTATTTTAAAGACACAGAGAGAGGACAGCTTTCTGCCCTCGTCCCGGCTCTTCAACAAAACGAATGGCCTTTGAAGAACAGGATCCTGAAAAGGATGTTCAGAGACCATCGCCCTCGTTCTCTTGTTGCTCAACTGGGAGGACACATCCGTGTCTCCCTGCCGAGGCTTCTTCTGAAGTTCAAGGTATGGGCATGGGGAGGGGCCAAAAGTGAGTTTGGTTTCCATATATGATTTTTAGGTTCAGCTCCGGTGTTCCCCACCCACCAAGGAGTTCAACAAGGGGCCACAGCTTGGATATCCAGAGCTTGTGCCAGGGTTACACCGGAGGTATACTCTTTGTGGAGGTTGTTACCAACCTCCACTCAGATTGACCCTTGGTTCTGTCCATGGTGACAAGATACCAAATCGATTGAGCAGCAAGGGCCATGCTGCCTTCCCGTCCCGTCTCAGGAGAAATATCTGGTCCGAAGAGGTGTGTTGGCGGGGAACAGCCCGCGGACTGATCTTATCTCAACTCCTAGGAGTCAGTTTCCTCCATTACGGGTTGCACCTCACGGTCAACAAGGCACCCACACTGTGGGATGAAGAGCCTCAATAATTTTGCGACACCGGAGGCAACCGGTGAGGAAGAAAAGAAGGAGGAAGAAGTGAGGAAAGGAGACGGGGACGGCAGACCAAAGGAAATACCCCGAGATGTGGAGTATGTGTGCGAAACTTCACCAATGGAGGGCATACTCCTCCCGCAGGTAGCGCGGAGAACCTACTTGTATACTCCCGGCCCGCAGGGAAGAAGAGATAGGAATAAGAAAGAGGGAAAGGAGAAGAGGACGATACACCAAAGTAGGCCTCGCACACAAACCCCAGAGGGTTGGAGTCTGTGTGCGACACCTCGTCATTGGAGGGGTTTCACCTCCTACAGACGGGGTAGTGGGATGATTTATATACCCCCGATCAGAAGCCAACCAATCATTTGACAGGTGATTAAAGATGATCATTGTGAGAAGAGATGTAGTGATGATTAACTGCAATGCAAGGAAATCAGATAGAAATGAACAGGAGTGAATTGAAGCGGAGTGTTGGGGTAAGATCTATCAAGATATACTGAGGGAGAGAAAGAACAGATATAACCAAGAGATGGACATGCCTTTTTATATAATAAAAAATCAGTCACTATTGAAGTGGGAATAAGTTAAATTAACCCAATTACCCCCGATTGCAACTGATTTTAGCTACATTAAGACTCACTTTCTCACTACTGATGGCTGTCCTTTCTTTCTCTCAGTAAATCTTGGGTACCGGAAAACTCTACCCCAATTCACACCTGCTCTTTTTTCCCCTGAATTTCCTTGCATAATAACATGAGTGGCGATCCCTGCAACTCTTCCCACCATGATCGTCTTTGACCACTTTTGTGATGATTGGCCGGCTTCAGGTGGGCCATGTCTTCGACCATTCCCAGGTCTGTGCGATATTAAGTCAGGAGGCTTTGTTCCCTCGCAATACCCAAAAACTCCTCATTTAGTTAGTTAGTTAATTAGGTGTTTTACGGCTCCTTCGACAGCTATAGGTCATATCGGCACCGGGGAACTCCTCATTACTCAGTTGGAACCAGGGGTGAGTTCAAAAACAGAAAACAATTGCATCATGTCTAGGCCAGGATGGAGAAGTGGCTAAGATGGTAGGTGTTCCACCTGAAGAGCCAAGATTCCAGGTTTGTTTCTCGGTTTGGAGAAAATGAAAAAGATCTCCAAAAATATTTTTTAAGTGGTGATGGTAATGTGAATTTCCACAAATCATAGATGACATGAGCAAGGATTTTTTAAAAAAAAATGAAGCTGTCAGAGAGGAAATGAAGCATACTAGCTGTTGTAAAAAAAAAATTAGGCCTAGATTCTACCACTGTTTGAAGATTTTCATTGTGACTAATTTTAGAAGATACCAGTTGTGACATTGGAAATTAGTAATGAATAGTTGTATATATCACAGTAGGCCAACATGATAAATATTACAGTATGAACTAATGGTACTTTTAACTTGACCTACTACTGCTATCTTCTGCACTAGATTTTTTTTTTTAAAATCAAAAGCAACATGGAAATGTTAGTTATAATAATATCAGTTGCACTTACAAACAGGAATGTGTTGATTCCTGGTCGTGCTTACAAAGTTTCGACCGCTCACATTTCTCCAGTCAAAAGCTTCAGGTAGATTAGAAATGACAGCAGGATCTTCAAAGGGTCGAGGGTTTTTTCTGTGAATAAGAGGTTGTGCTATATAGGGACAACAAGAAAAAATTAAAATTCTTAACCATTGGCCCCCACCGCGCGCTTTCATACATACGGGTCTCTCTGGTGTAGTGGTAAGACACTCGCCTCAAAAGACGAGTCGCGGGTTCGAGCCCAGGTTCACCCAAGATTTTTTTTAGGGCTTTCTCTGGCCCACATGCTCATGTGCAGTCACCTTGTCCTATCGGAGATGTGGACGTTTAAAACGTAGGTCCTACTATAATATTTGCTGTATGAACAACAAGATGGAGACGAAGCATGGTCCAATTACGCCATCTTTATTCTCTTTGTCTTCTAGCCCGATAACTTCACAACAGCAATACAAAGTATGATAGGGCTGTTTCCCCTTAACTGTATATATATTATTAACAGTGACTAGTATCCAACACCTCTCTCTCTAAGACATTCATGTTATTTTAAAAACATAAGATGCAATGTTTCACTAGATGATTAATCAATGCATGATCGACCCTTTACAATCTTGAAGTCTGGTCATCCCCTCCTTGATTCATAAAACACATGAGAACAATGGCAAGGGTGCTTGAAGGTTAGTGTCTAAATTGTCCCGTATTGAAGCATTTCTGATGGGGCTTCAATGAATTCACATCCATAGGAACACAAGGAAAGAAAAAAAATCACCATTCATTTAAAATTGGAATACATGTTTTGTTACCTACTAAATGTGTCCTAAGTCGGTAAGCCTTAGGCCTTAAGGGCCTTTCTCAGACCGACTAGGGATCTACACAGCACTGGAAATTAACACAAAGCTCTGCTAATTTGCCTAAATTGGTGAGCTGTAAGGGCCTTTCTCAAACCAATTTAGGATCTATACATAGCATCAAGAGTGAATTGAACATGATGTTTGTTGTTCCAAAAGAACCAAAATAAATGGCACAAACAAAGGCTATCGAGATGGCATGTCTGAACCTGTAACCAGGATAATTGAAATGCACCATGTGGGCACTCGATGGTTTACAGATTTAGTTTGTCTGGTGCTTTCACTGTTCTGCCAGAGCGAGTTGTCATTTGAGGTGCTGTTCCTACGGAAGGTGGAGGTTTCTCCACTGGTGGAGTTGGTGTCGGTGGAGGTATGTTGTCATGATGAACTGACCTGTGTGGTGTTGGTCATGGTGGAGAGGTGCCTAGAGTTGCCACAAGGTGAGAATGGTTGCGGCTGATTATGCCCCTGTCAGTGCAGACGATGAAGGAGCGGGGATTACTACTACATTGTTTTATAACCTGTTCTGGTGTTTGCATATTATCCTTGATAAAAACGGAGTCGCCGGGTTTGAGGTGTGGCGGAGTGGTTACTCCATGACGGTGGTTGTAGTTGAGCCGTTGTTTTTCTTTGTAGATGTCCTCTTTCTTCTCCAGTTGTTCTTTGTTGAGACATTTTTGCTGGAGGTTGGAGGGGTGTATGGGGAGTTGGGTGCGGAGTCTCCCATGAGAATCTCAGATGGAGCCAATTCATTGTGGATGGGGGTGCATCTGTACATGAGCAGCGCAAGTTATGGGTTGGCAGACTTTTTCAGCAAATTCTTGATTGTTTGGACTTCGCGCTCTGCCTCTCCACTGCTTTAGGGGTACTTGGGGGAGCTAGTAGTATGGGTGAAGCTGTAGTTTTTCGCGAATTGTTGGAATTCTTAGGAATCGAAGAAAACTGCGGCCTGTTGCCGGATACCGCCGCATTTGGGATGCCATGGATAGCGAAGATGCTTTTGATGGCATTGATGGTTGCTCCGCTAGTTAGCTTGTGTAGGGGACGCATGTGGTTCCATCTCTACAAGTAGTCCACCACAATCAGGTATGTTTTGCCTTTCAGTTCGAAGAGATCCATGCCTACTCTTGACCAAGGTAGTTCAGGGGTGGATGATGGGAGTAGTGGTTCTCTGATTGCTGGCCTCAACTTGCTGCAAGTTTGACACTTCCTAGCCATGTCTTCAGCTTGGCAAGTTATGTTGGGCCACCAGAGTGAAGTGCAGGCTAACACTTGGCACTTCATGATACCTTGGTGTCCCTCATATAGATGGTTTAGGGTGTCCAGGCACAGCTGTTGTGGAATCACGATGCGATCGTCGTATAGGAGGAGATCGTCCACAATGGTTAGATGCTGCCTGTTTTCGTAGTATTGCTGTAGGAGTGGGTTTTGTGGCATGTAGCCATGCCATCCATTCAAGCAATATTGTCTGATTTGAGATAGTTCTACGCCTTTCTCTCATGTTTTGCGGATTTCGTCGAGCTTCTTGGTTGAGGCTGGCAGCCTATCGATAATGTGGTCAATGAAGGCAGCGACTTCATTAACGAAGACCTTGAGGTCACTTGCTTGTGATATTGACACCAGAGTTCGAGAGAGTGTATCAGCTGTCGTTTGGTCTTCTCCAGCCACATCCACTTTCTTTGGGTTGTAGCGCATGAGTTTCAACCTGAAGCGTTGAATGCGGGGTGGCATCTTGGCTATCTCACTGGTGCTGAGAAGCGGGCAGGGCTTTGTAGTCAGTCTCGATGGTGAAGCTGAGACTCAAGATGTAGTCATTGAGCCGTTCAGAGGCCCATGTGGCTGCTAAGGCTTCGTTCTCAATCACCACATATCTTGTCTCTGTGTCAGTGAGAGAATGCGATATGTAACCGACTGGGCGACGAGTGTTGACCTCTTGTTTTTGTAGCAGTACTGCACCAATGCCAGCGTCTGCTGCGATGACTGTCTTTTTGTGGGGATTATAGTGGACCAGCACCGGTGTCGAGGTCAGCTACTGTTTGATGTAGTCAAATGCTGCCTGCTGAGTCCCACCCCGCAGCCATGCTGTGTTTTTGCGTAAAAGTTCACGCAGTAGTTGCGACATGTTAGCAAGGCCTGCTGTAAACTTTGTCAGTTGATTTACCATTCTGAGAAAGCGTTGGAGTTTTGTAACTGATTTTGGAATAGGAAAGTCATGAACTGCCTGGACCTTCTGTAGATCAACTCGAATGCCATGTTGGTCGGTGATGTAGCCCAAAAAAGAAATCGAATCTTTGGAAAATTCACATTTCTCATTTAATGTGAGACCTGTCTCTCTCAGTTTTGCCTTGACCGCCGCATAATTTCTTCGTGGTTCGAGTAATTGGGAGCATGGGTGAGGATGTCGTCCATGTGGCAGATTATGCCGTTGATGCCCTGGAAGATCTCTCAGTCTCTGTCATAGTTCGCTGGAAGATTTCACTGGCAGATGATATACGAAACAGAAGGCGGTTGAAGCAATATTTGCCAAATGGTGTGATAACTGTTGTGAGGATGCGGGAGTCTTCACTCAGAGGGATTTGCCAAAATCCACTTTTGGCATCCAGTTTTGAGAAGACCTTGCTTCCTGCCAGCTTCGCGAGGCTTTCATCAACGGCAAACATGGGGTGTACCTCTCTTTTCACCGCCTTGTTTAGTCCAGTTAGGTCAACACATATGCGAACTGCTCCGCTGAGTTTAGGGACCAACACCATTCCAGAACAACAGCTGGTTGGTTCTTCCACCCCTCTCTTGAGCATATCGTCGTTCTCCCGTTTTACTTTTGGCAAGCGTGCAATCTTGCGAGGAGTGTAGATCGCATGTCGGTTTGACCAAGGATCTAGGGAAATTTTATTGGATTTTTTGAGAGTCCCGAGCCCTTTAAATATTTCTAGAAATTCTACTTTCGGGTCATAAGAGCTCGTGGGTGCAGGAGAGGAGAGAGGTGCAGTTATGGATGTTGCCGGCACGTTATTGATGCGTGACATGCGATTGAGCTTTGCGCATGCGGTCTTGTTGAGGAGAGCACATGGTTGCCCTTTCAACACATACAATGTTTCCTGGATCTTGCTAGACTGGTACTGCAAAGTCACCAGGAAAGTGCCCAGCACATGTAGTGGATGACTCCCGGGAACTGAAGCACCAGTGTCCAGTTTGAAAGTGTGGGGTTTTCCGTTTTGAATTTGAGCAGACCATGTGGGATCATTTTCTGCCACCTCGTATCCGGCCAAGGAAGGGATCTGATTCAAAGTCGCCATCCTCTACTTCGTGGACTCGTAGCTGTCGACAAACGCTGCGCTTATGGCCTCTCTTTCCGCAATTGGACCAAGTGGCCTGGAGTGCAGGGCATTTGTCGCGAGCATGTTGCTCTTTCCCACAATATCCGCATGTAGATTTTATACATCCAGTAGGCCTATCCCGGGTTTTGAAGATATGAGGTTTGTTCTTCTAGCTCTTGATGGACTGTTTGCCTGACTTCTTATAGTTATAGTGACGTTTTTGGACCATAGCATGGTTTCTGAGAATGCCCTGACTTGGCTTTCTTTCTTCTGCCTGTCTGCTAAGATGGATGGCTTGTTCGAGAGTGAGGTCTGACTTTGACTGAAGTTCTGATAGAGTATCATCTAGATCTAGATCTCTTACACCAGCAACAATTCTATCTCTGATGATCAGTTCTTCGAGTAGACCACCAAATTTGTAGTTAGCCCCAATTTTATGGAGATATGATATACCTTAAATGTGTTGGAAAGGGTTTTAAAACTGATTCATTCATTCTCTCATACACACACACACGGTCACACACACTCACTAAACATGTTAGGGCCTACATCTCAAAGTCTAGATCTAGATCTATATATCTAGATCTAGATAGATCTAGTGATCTAGGGCCTAGATCTAGATCTAGTCTAGATCACGATCTAGAATCTAAGACTCTAAATCTAGATCTAGACTCTAGATTCTAGATCTAGAGGGTCTCTAATCTAGATCTAGATAAGATAATCTAGATATATCTAGATTTAGATCAAGATCTACACAATAGACACTAGATCTAGATCTAGACTTCTAGATATCTAGATCTAGATCTAGATAAGAGATTCTAATCTAGATTCTAGATCAAGATCTACACAATAGACACTAGATCTAGATATCTAGATCTAGAATCTAGATGTAGTGAGTGACTAAAAGTCCAGGTTTTCTAGATCTAGATCTAGATCTAGATCTCTAGGTCTAGCTAGAGAGTCTAGATCTAGTCTAGATCTAGATCTAGATTTAGATCTAGATCTAGACTCTAGATCTAATCTAGAATCTAGAAAGTTTTATATCTAGATTCTAGATCTAAATCTAGATTTAGATGAATCTAGATCTAGAGAAATCTAGATCTAGCTAGATCTAGAATCTAGAGTCTAGATCTATCTCAAGAAGCTATAGGCTATAGGCTATAGGCCTAGATCTAGATCTAGATCTAGAGATCTAGCTTAGAATATTGACTCACTTAATAAATGTTGGGTCCGAAAAGGCTCCTGATTGTACGTAACAAGAAGACGGTTCGCGTTTTGTCAACTGCGGCAGTCGGGAGTAAAGTTTCTTTTCTGGGGATTCTCCGTCGTTCACGTCAGAAGTTGATCCTGCAACTTTCTCTGATACGACCCTAATCGGGCTGGATCGACTATCGACTTTGGTGGAAACAAACATTAAAACAGTCAGTAGAATTGCAGCCGGCCACACGCGCATCATCTTGTTGACAAATAGAGATCTAGAGTCTCTTGAGAGATCTAGATTTAGGTATCGTATCAAGAACTAGAATCTAGATATCTAGATCTAGATTTAGATAATCTGGAAGACAGCTTCAAAATAAAGCGCAGCTAAAACCTAGGCCAAGCCTAGATCTAGATCTAGATTTCTACTTGTGTATTCAGTTTAAAAAGAAAAAGGTCATGATTTTGGATCATGTGAATGGCATGTGACAAGAACTCCTTCGATCTTGTGTCATGTGACAAAAACAGCGTTTGAGTAGTTACTAAAAGTAGCGTGATTCCGTGTTTGTTGCGCCAAGGCCGTCTTGATACAGTATCAAGACGGCCTTGGTTGCGCCCCCTTGTTGCCGCGGCGGACGGATGTTTCGTTTTCGTTTTGTCGTCGGTTGTGAATGACGGACAGCAAAGATTTCAGAGTAAGCTTATACGATCTTTGTGGACAGTTACAATAAGTTGCATCATCCTTTTCTTCTTCTTCTTCTTCTTAGTCTCTTTCAAAGTCCCAATCAATACGCTGCATCACGGACATTTCTAAACGTCCTAAAAGCGCTCAATGCTCTGGAATTAACTGTAATAACTCCAGACAGTTCATACCTCAACTATCTTTTATTCCGTTTTCCAAAAGACGAAGAACGGTAAGGATTGAAAACTGAAAACAATTAACTACTTAGATCTAGATTAGATTAGAGTAGAGTAGTGGACTATGCCCCACGATTTTAGTTTACAAACACAGAATATTGTAACATATATTGGAGGCTTCATTGTTAAAAAGTTGAAAAACAAACTGTGTCCTGACTGTGTAAATGCTTTAACCGGTGACAAATACTGACTCCCAAAGTTATGTACTGTTGCAAAACAAACGATATTCCGATGATTGCACAGTAGGTTTGCATGCTCCAAATGATCTTCTTGTTTCCATCTGCATGACAATAGAAAGGAATTACTCATTGCTTTGTGGGCGTATTCTTCACAGCACCAGCATCAGACAACAGCTTTGTTCACGCCTGTTGTCAAAAGTAGAAGAAACTGTTGCTTGCAACAATTCCTGCAACAAAATACCAAAAATCATCACATTTATGTGACTTTGAGGCTTCACCACATTAAAACTACAGAATCAGGAGTTCAAGCAAACAGGGATAAAGAGGAACCGCAAAGTCTTAAAGAGAAAACTGAATTTTAAAAAATCTTGGGTGAACTTGGGCTAGTAGCCGCGACTTTTCGTCTTGGCCTTCGTCTTGGTCTTCCCCCGCGTGGGTCGGGGGCATATAAATAGTCCTACTACCCCGTCTGTATGAGCATTTTAGAAAAGATTTTTAAAACAAGCACGGACTTGAGTGCACAGGGATAAAAGTTACTATAGTGTGGATACCCGCACACTGCGGCATAGCAGGCACGAACTTGCCGACGCCGCAGCCAAGCGAGTATGTGAAAACACAGATGTAGATATAGATCTAGACATTAAACTAAGGAAAGGGGAAAGCGGAACCCTGATTAAAAGGAAGACAACAGACATCCTGTGGCAGGCACAATGGGACTCAAACACCAAGGGAAGGGATCTGTATGATATTGTACCACGTGTGAG
>JAUEKS010016290.1:0-10632 GCA_031762815.1 Tylodina fungina
GAGAGAGAGAGAGAGAGAGAGAGAGAGAGAGAGAGAGAGAGAGAGAGAGAGAGAGAGAGCGAGAGAGCGAGAGAGAGTGAGACAGAGACAGAGACAGTGAGACAGAGACAGAGAGATATATAGGAAAGTTATTTATACTTTGCTCATGTCTTCAGTATAGGCCTACATTTGAAATGCATCAATAAAGTTCATGCAGACAATGACAAAATGCGATGTAGGTCGAGATCAGTATAGTCATGCCCCAGAATTTGCTAGCCAGCCCCACCCCTCATAACTGTCTTGCTGAGTGCTTGCTTGAAACAACCTCTTCTCTTTCCCTATAAAAAAAAATCCAATCTAGTGGATACCCAGCAGCACCCAAAAATTCTTTTCGTACGGTAGTTTCAGTTGGAGAACTTTACATTATTTGCTGTCTGATTCAGAAACAAATCGTAGTGATTGTTTTATGTGGAGTTTGTGTGGTTCACTTGTCCGCTGCATCAGAGATGGACAAACAATTTAAAATGTAAGACATATGTTTATGTCAAAAGTGTGATGAGTTTAATTACCAATGAACCTCCTAAACCTTTTTCACGTTTTACCACAATCAGCAGCGGGTTATAAAGCTAGGTCCAAATCAAAGTGTATGTGTGTTATTAGGGTTCCATTTCTGGTCACTATAGACCAAATGGTAGCAATACAAAATCATTCTGATACGGAAAACATCATTCATGAGGTATTCCATTTATCACATTAAAAAAAAACAATTGATATTCATTCATATTTTAAGTTAGAAATGTGTGGTTATCATAAACAAAGTGATCTTAAAATAAGGTTTTGACACTGACTGACATACAACAGTTAATACAAAACATTCATTGGTCTCACATCAACAGTGCAACTGAATTCATTGCAGTAAATTCATACATTTTTCAGCTCATTTCATGCAACAACATTCAATAGTAAATACTGTTCATTATCAGGTGAAACTAGAGGAGGGAGGGGATATAAACTATTATAGAACTATGAGACTGCACAAGTATGGTACAAGTTAAATTTCCTGATGAAGAACAGTGGCACATACAATAAATTCAAAATCATACCATCTAGAAATGCAAGTAGACACAAAGATTATGTTTGCAAATCTCAATCCTCCTCCTTTCCAGTACCCTCATGTTTGGACTTGCCATTTAAATTTTCACCTTCTCTCCCTTGATCCTCCGAATTAACATGAATCTTTAAGTGTTTTTTTAGCATCCCTTCACTATTAAATGATTTATAGCAACTATGGCATGGAAAGGGCTTCTTTTTCAGGTGAATCTTTTCATGCCGAGCCAAAACCCATTGCATTTTAAATCGTTTTTTGCATGTTTTACATTGAAAGGGTCCTACAGTGCCGTCCTCTTCAGTGCTAACATGAAGCCTGGAATGAGTTTTCAATAATGCTGCAGTTTTAAAAGATTTGTAACAATCCTTACAAGGGAATGGTTTCCTTTTCAAATGAGTGGCTTCATGGCGTTTCAAATCATTGGAAAAGTGAAAAGCTTTGCCACAAACCTCGCATTTATGCGGCTTGAACTTGCTGTGAACTTTCATATGCTTCTTAGCATTGGCCAAAAGGCCAAAAGTCATGTGGCATACTTCACATTCAAATTGTTTCTCCTTTGTGTGACTTCTGCAATGGCGTTCAAAATCCGTAACATTAAAAAATTTCTTTGAGCAAATGCTACATTGATATTTTGCCTTACGCCCATGCGATCGTTTGTGCTTAGAGAAATCCTTCCGCTTCTGGAAGGTCTCAAAACAATCTGGACAATGGTACAACCTGTCCTCTGTGTGGCGAAGGCGTATGTGCTCCGAGAGGTGGGAACTCCTAGGGAATGTTTTTGCACAGCGGTCACATACATAAGGACGTTCTTTGGTGTGGCGCATCATATGATCCCTAAGATGTCCATACTGCTTGAACTTCATGAAGCAAACACTACACTCGTAGGGTCTCACTTTCGTGTGAACTCTAACATGACTCACTATCTGGCCTCTGTCCTTGCATAATTTATCACAGAATTTGCACTTATACACATGCTTTTTCCTTTCTCCACCAGCACTAGAGGGCTCCACTATAATAGTACACACGGAGTTGATATCCACGTCCTCCATGACAATTTTTGTTCGTTTTTTCCTCATGCTAAAATCCCCAGATGCCCCCACTAGAATTGTGGAAACATCATTATTCATGTTGGAACCATCCACACTTTTAGACAACATTGCTCCACTGCTACTTTCACACTCTGAGGAACATTGCTCGTCATTATTATCACAGAAGTCAATATTTGTGTTTCTGAGCATCAGACTTTTCACTTTGTTCCTACCACTACCATTGTACAGGTCATCGCATGCCTTCATGTGCTCCAGATAGTCGTGGTTGTCACTGAATGCAGCGAAACAGATCCCGCACTGGTATGGTTCTTTCACAGAGTGGATACTCTGCACATGTTTTGTCAGTAGAGAGCATTCAAAAAACGCTGCTCCACAGATTCCGCAGCAGTATGGCATATGGTCGGTATGCATGGTCAAATGACTTCTTAGGATCTCATTGCTTATAAACATTTCACCACACATTCCACATCTATATATCATTTTACCAGCATCAGCTGATCCCTCCCTGTCATCTGAACCAATCTCACTGACCTGCATTTCTGACCTGTCACTCCTCTTTCTTGAAACAACTTTCATTTGCCTGTGATCCCCTCTGAAATCCATAGCATTGGCTTGATTTGTCAAAGGATCAATTTTCAATACAAGAGCACTTGCTGCTTCCTGATTGTAAAACAATGCCTCAGATCCCACCGAAGTAGAGGGTTGAATGTAAGCACACCTTCCCGTCCCAGTTAGCAATGAAGCTGTAGGTGAAGTTTCGGAAGAAAAAGACGGAGGGGAATTCAAGACATCTTCTAGACATGGTCTGGACAGATCTAATGAATTGCCCACAATATCTGCACCTACAAGACTGTTGTTCAATGTCAGAGGAGGACAGTGTGAATTCTCACTGTGCAAGGGCTTGGATATGCTAAGGTCCACTTGACGAACATCCCTCAACGAGTTTTCAGGATTCATCTTTGATACATTTAATGATGAACAGTGGGTAGCTGCATTACTATATAGGTTGTCCACACCACAGTTGTACGCTGATGTCACTGGCCCCCCTGGGAATACTGATGTAGTGTATGGAATAGAATGCATGTAAAATGATGGCACTGAAGTGGACACACTATCTGAAGATGTCCCATCCATCCTGATTTTCTTTTTGTTGTACGAATCCATAAATCAACAGTGTCAGTTTGATTTGCTATACAGGGAGATGTGCAATTTTCCAGGTGCATCAGACAAAGAGATGTCATAAAGCTGGAGGTGCAAAATGGTGAGGTTGAAATTTTCAAATTTCTATCTAATTAGATATGCTTCCCATTTCCTTTGGTTTTGTGAAATATCTATTGGTTCTTCTTGGCCTACCTCAAAGTTTTGTCAAGAAACATATCTCTCTCTTCGCTCTCATGTCTCCATTGGCCCGCAAACTGAAATAAGAAAGATGCCGAGCAACCTCTCTGTTCCTCTCCATTGGTAGCACAAGTCAAACATCGTCAGTACCGGTACTGTGATAGTGTGCCGTTGGTGAGAGGCCCACCTGAAATACATGACATCCGTTCAGATTTGCAGTCTTGTGGGTGGTGCTTTACAGTTATGCTTGTGGGTCAATTCCGCTACACTGATTTCTTCATGACTGGCCTCTTAAGGTCATATACGTGGTATTGTCAGATATAAACAAATTGGCCTGCAGGGGGCAATTCTTTACATTTACAAAACAAATTTCCATAACTAGTCAATTATGAGTCCATAAAATAGTAAGTGTCACAGTCCCAGAGATCAGAGATGCATTATTCCATATAAAAAAACACAAGCATCTCAACAGGAAGTCGAATACTCTATTCATTTGTTCATAAACAGCAAAACAGATACAGTCAACCGGTTTAAATTTGACACCAAAAGGAAAGGGGGATAATCTGGCTTTGACCATTTTCCGTTTTGGTCAGGGGTAGAACTATGAGCGTCTCAGGCATGAACATGGTTCTACAGGGTCTAAGGACATGCACCCCAAGAACCCCCCCCCCCCAAACACACACACACCCTCAAATAAAGATAGAACACAAATATCGCCACATGGGGCTGTTTTCAGTGACATTGATTCACAATTTTTTATAGAAATATAGAAATGAGAGTGATCAAGGGAAAATGCAGTTATATGACTGTGTAGTTAAGATTGAGCACTAAGTTTACAAAAAATTTCCTTATGACAGATATGACTTGGTAACAACTCAGTTTCACAGAGAAAATGCTTTTTTCATTAACTCATCAATGATTAGATCAACAACTAACAAACAGCCAATAGCATTACTGTTTGTAAGCAAGAATATTCAAGTCAGCCTGTCAACAAAACAATGTTCATGATAGGTGAAATCAAGGTCTGTTTCACCACAAGTCTCTTGCTCTAAAGCAATTTCTGCTTGTACAAGTCAGAGGTTCAGTGGTGGATACGAGGAGGTTACTTTGTTGTCCATGCTGTAAAGATGACGTTTTATGCAGTTAAGCATATAGGATTTAATTTTAAAAAAGGGGAACTTTCTGATTCCATGTTGGTAGGTTGAAAGGTTCCTATCATACAGGTTTGTACCTCAACTCTGTAAAACGCATCGTCTTTCAGTTAGTTACAACAGTCACATTTAAGAAATGATACACCAATACTGAATCATAATGGTTTGTTGTCTTTCAAATTTTCTGCATCAAGTTTGCATGGACAAAAGACCAGCATAAAAATTACCAAGTGATCTTCACATTATCACCGTAGAAGTCATTGGTCTTAGTCTTAGTTAATACATTTTGTATACAATTATAATACAAAAGTATCATCTAATTGGAATACTGCTGGAATCTATTGTTTGACATTTGCAGCACCTGTCTAAAAACAAGGTAAGGCGCAGGCAATAACAAAAATAGTTGGATAGCTGCATTGTGATAGGTATTTAACAACGAAATCAATATTGTAAATCTAATCGAATATCTTTCATAAGGCACTACAGCGTGGTGATCTACAGTGAAGTTTCTTTCGTTCAAATCGATCAAAATTCCTTCCTCTAACAAGTTGAAATTTGAGACACTTTAACCCTTACGTTGCCACGCTTTTTTTCACTATACTGCAAATTGTTTGCCACCCGTATTTAGTAGATTCAATTCAAAGTTACAAATATCAGGAGAAAAAGCATACTTTGAAAACTAATTGAAATAAGTATTTGAAACTTTCAACATTTATTAGGGATAGGATGTGCTGCATAAAAATGTTTTGAATATATGCAAATGAGATCATGTGGTACTGGAATAGTTCTACACCCCTTCTTGCACCTGACGATCTGCTCATTCATTCTAGATCTGGATCTACTGCCTCATAGCTTCGTTATCACTATTTGAATCATGTTTCCCAGTGTCTCTATCTAACTAGATCTAGCCCATGAATCATCAAATTTCCTCATCCATATTTTATATTTTCGTCTGAATCCTAGATTTAGTCACCGTGATATTTTGGACGCTCATCAGTCAATTTCATCATCTGAAGTTCATTGTCAATGTAAACAACTAAAAATAGATCAAAATCCACTTCAGTCGATAAATTTTCGGTTGAAAAAATTCTAACAGTATCAGTGAAAGGGTGTCAAGGAAAAGGAAGCCACTCACAAATAACAAACAGCTTGTATTATTTCTTATTCACTGGATATCCTCTTCCTTTCTAATGTTTCGACATAAGTCGAACGTGGCAATGGGAAATGCAAATAGAAATTTCGACAAATGTCGAACATGGCAATGTAAGGGTTAACAAGTGGTCTAGTGTTACAAATGAAAATCTTAAATACTAGAACATCAGCACTATATCTTTTGCCATTCACACAACAACCATTGACAAATTGCAATATGAGCAATCATAATCAGCTCTCAGCAGAGGAACATCGCATTTTTCAACCTGGGTGGGAAAAATGGCCCATACACAAATGAAATAACAAAGCATGAACAAATAGAAAAATTGTAACAAATTCATCCAGCTAGCCTATTTCAAACAAAATATTATTTCAAAATGTAATAAACCTTTCAAATTTCCCCCTTCACATCATAAACCTTCAGAGAAGGGAGTGACTGTAAAATAAAACGTTCATCTGTATCTGTGCTTATCTCAGCAAACATATAGCAGTAAATATGGAGTTCTGTAGGTCTTGTAAATATAACCACTGTATAACCACTACTTTAAGTTCAGAGGCTTTGAGAAATGTATATGTGATATGTAAAAGAGATGAGTAAACAACAGCCATTATTTTGACTTGACTACTGTATACAGCAATAAGGGCTGCGAATTACACATTCTGTATATTGTAGCCTCAAGGTTTATGATAAGGCTGTAAAAAATCCTGCATATACGGCCCTTGTGGGAAACTGGGGTAGACATACATGTACTCCTGACCTGGTGCAACAAATGTACCCTGCCGCGGCATTTCACCTCCGTGTCTAGGAATTTCATTCCCCAGTCTCTGCATTTCACTTGCATGATGTGCAAGCTCATTCCCGACACTGACAGGTCTTGACATGTTATTAGCATGTCTTGTCATCTCACATCCATGCTTGGAAATGTCCACACCAGATCTCATTAGGTCAGCACCAATTCCAGAAAAACGTGCTACATCAGCGGCCATGTTTGCATGCCTCACCAGATCATTGCTCATATTTCCAGGTCTTGCAATATTACTGTCCACACTTCCAAGCCGGGTCAATTCACTGTCCAAGCCGCCCTGTCTGGACATATCTGGAAGTGGTTGCTCAAGATTTGTGACCTGCGCCTGGCGTTCTATCTGAGCCGAATGGAGAATCCTGTCCTCCATCACTGAGATCAATGAAGAGCTTAAAGGTTGAACACCTCCATTGTCACTAGTAACAGAGCTCTCGGAAAATGCTTGATCCATTATCATGGCCTCTGCGTTCTCATGCACTTTGCTTGCATTTTTGTCATCGTAATTTACGCGTAGATGTTTGTACTGATAGTTGTACTCTGGGTGTGTTTTCTTGATATGTGATAACATATTACTGGACATTGCAAAAGCCCTGCTGCAGACAGGACAGTTATATGGTTTTTCATTGGTATGAGTTCTCATGTGGATCTTGAGATAGTCGTGACGAGCAAAGGCACTATTGCACACACTGCAGACGTGGTTTTTCACTTTTGAATGTAATTTCATGTGTGTCTTCACATGTCCCCTCTGTGTGAATGCTTTGTCACAGATGGGACAAAAATGATTTTTTTCCTGGCGGTGGCTTAACATATGTCGAGACAAGCCACTCTTGTGCTTAGAGCTATAGCTACAAAGAGTGCATTTGAACGGTTTATCAGGAAAGTGAGACTTAAGGTGGGATTTCAAGTAACTCAAATCCACAAAGACTTTTTCACAATATTCACACTGAAAATTCTTTTCTCCGGTATGAATTCTCCGATGCAGCCTCAAAGAATTGCTTGTACTGTAGTCTTTGAGGCAAAACTCACACTTGTATGGATTTTCCTTGCTGTGGTAAGCTTTCATGTGCTCCTTCAGAGACCAGGGCAGTGAGAAAGATTTGCCACAAGAACTGCACAGATAGGGCCGTGTATGTGTACCAACATGTCGCTGGAGCTCGTAATTCTCTCGAAATGTCTTTTTGCAAATGGTGCACATTAGAGATTTCTTCTTTTTAGTCAGGGACTTTAAGTGACTTTTCATATGTTTCACCAAAGCGTTGTACCTCCAGAACACCTTTGGACAGTTGTTACAACTGAAGTATGAACCTCCAGAGCTTTTGTCTAGACTGTCTTCTGATTTCGCTACTACACTAATGTGGAATTTTTTGTGGGTCTCCAGGGCTTCATAACTTCCGAATGTAGTATGACAGTCAGGGCAGTCGTGTTTCATGTTGTTAGACTCATTTGCAGGCTTGTGTGAAAGCCGGATATGTGTCTGAACGTATTCAACTGTAGTGTACCAGCTGTTACACAAATTACATTGGAAAGATTTCACATTGGCATGAGTGGCTGCATGGCGAATATAGGCCATGCGGTTGTCAAATGCTTTCAGACATTTCAAACATTTGTACTGCCCAGAATCCGAAGCTTCATGGGTATTATGTTCTTTGGCTTCATGACTTAAAAGTGCAGTTTGTAAACCGAATGATCTCTTGCATTTACTACATTTAAACCCTTGACACTTCTTAGTCTTCACATGTTTTTTCACCTCAGATACCTGATTGAAAATTTCCTTACAACAGTGGCATTGTATAGAAAATTTTCCATTAAAAAAGTGATTGTTTCTGTGCCTTACAAAGTCCTTCACATCATACTGTCGTTCCCCACAAACATCACAGTCAAAATATCCATTCACTTTATTCTCCGTGTTCTCAAGATCAGTTATCTCAGCACTCTTTAGGGTGCCCTGGTCCTCTTGCGGCTCCTCCTCCACTTCCTTTTTCTTACTTGCGTCATGAAGTTCACCTGTTGTATGGTTCTTTTTATGAGTTGATAGAGCAGTTTCATCCACAAATTCTTTATAACACACTTTACACTGCACTCTTTTCCTAAAACACTTTTCTTTGTCGATACCATGAATTTTTTTCAAATGGACAAAGAGATGATCTGGGTGTACATACCTGTGTCCACACATTTTGCATAGAAAGGGTTTATTCTCTGCATGGGTCCCCGCATGGCGAGAAAACTTTAACATGGTCATGAATTCTTTGGAGCATTTATCACATTTCATGAGGTCCTCGTTTGGGTCAGAGTGAGCCTTAGCAACATGGACAAGCAGCAGCGCCTCCAGTGGAAAGGATCTGAGACACTGGCTGCACCTGTAGCCTGGGCAGCTTGTCTCTTTCAGATGAGCCTTCAGGAGGTTGAGGCTCTCAAAAGTGGTGCTGCACTTATCACAGTCAACAGAATAGTTATTGTTAGAAGGGTGGAATTCCCTGTGTGTAGATAGAGACTGGGATGTTGAAAATCGCATTCCACACTCATCACAATCATATACACCACCGTCCGTCAATTCTTCAGTATGGCAATCTTCCTCTATGTTTTCATCTCCATATAAAGTATCTGCCTCTAGGCCAGGCATTTTGGTATCTTCTTCATCAGAAGAAACTGTTGCAGTTTGGAATTTTTTCTTTTCTTGAATATCTTTTTTCTGTGCATTCTTCACTCTCTTAGGTTTTTGCATCTGTGGCGTATGAGTCCCTTTAATTCGTGAAGTTTTCAGTTTTTCTCTCCTTACCCTGGATCTTGTTCTTGGAGTGTTATTAATCTTTCTGAGGGAGTGACCAGCCACATGATTAGAAAATTTCAGTTTATAAGAAAACTGCTTGCTGCAAATTCCACACCTGTATTCTTTCCCCTTTGATGGGTGATTGTCTTTGACATGTTCTTCTAAAGATGATACATCTCTGAAAACCAACTGACAAACGCTACAATTATAAATGGCTTGAAGATCCTTGTGACTTGCTTCAATATGACCCAGCAGCAGGGCATTTTCATGAAAACTTTCTTCGCAAAGTCCACATTTGAATGCTTTCTGAATATTATGAGACCCCACATGGGTGGAGAGTAAGGCTGCACTGGTAAAAACATCAGAGCAAATCAAGCATTGAAATAAATGCATTCTGTTCTTTGGCTGGCATAGGTGAGCTGAGAGCAGTCTCATTGAATGGAATGCTCGGGAACATATACCACATTCATATGGATTACCCTGAACCTCAAAACTGTCTCTTGGAACTGAACTACCACAATTCTTTGATTTCGTTAAGTGCACATGTAAAGCCTTTTCGGAGGTGAAACATCTACAACACTGAGAACACTGAAGGCTGCTGCTGAAGGATTCTTTACACTCCCCATTATGTTGCTGGCGAAGTACCATTGCAGATCCCATGGTTATATTGGGAAATTTGTGTTTTTCTTGTCTTCCAAATCCCCTCTCCGCTGCATTTATCTCACCATTGTGAAGCTGACACTCCTGGCCATTAGCAGCAGGCTGAGGTCTCTGATGAACATCTCCACCCATGTCAGAGCTCAGCGTTTTGGAAATCATATGAACTTTGAGCACCATGTCTTCTACTGGTGCAAAGTCTTCAATACTGTTTTTGAGAGGGCAGCCGCTCTTAGGAGTATGAATTCCCCCATCACAGATTTCTGTTTTAATTTGTGAGTCCTCCATGTTAAACTCTCTTAAGTTTTTTTACCGGAACATGCAAACATACAAGCAAACAGCACCTGTATTCATCAAGTCTTGAGCAGGTAGCATCCTTTCCCTGCTATGAACACCTCGGAACCGATCTGAATGAAAAAAATGTGTATTATATATAAGTTAATATAACAAATATGGAGACAATCATTTTATATGTATTATACATTACATATGTATATGGTCAATTGTCAAAAACTGTGCCACCAAAATGACCAAAAGGCTCATTTTTCTAACTCCTCCAAAATTATTTGTTCTCACCTGTAAAATGTGTGCAGATGTCTGGCTGATCATGTTTGATTGGTTTTGGGAC
>JAUEKS010016399.1:0-10629 GCA_031762815.1 Tylodina fungina
AGCCAGGGCCAGAGAAAACTGAACAAAATCTTGGGTGAACCTGGGCTCGAACCCGGGACTTTTCGTCTTCTTCTTCTCAGATGTGTCTCACCACTACGCCAGAGAGACCCACCGACGTTTGACAAGGCAGAACAGAAGTTTTTCCTGGGCAACAGCGCATACCGGTACCTACTCTTCTTTCAATTTTCAACTGTCTTCCATCTTTGAATGTGCATAACACGCTGAACCTTCTAGTTTATAACCTGCCTCTGATAGAGCTTCAGACTAAATTTAGACATTAAGCAGACCCGCCATTTATCCTGGTTTAATCAGTATATCCTGATTTTTTTTTATTAGACATATATATAGAGCAGATATCCTGATTTTTATTAGCATTAATTGTAAAAATACTGATTTATAGATTTACAAACAGGATTGGATTCTTTCCACTTCCACAGATTTTGATACTCGTCACTAATAAAGTATACCTTTCAAGACATTCAGCTCATACTCATAGGGCCGGAGCTTATTCCGGTTTCAGGAGCATGAAGTGAAATGAACGAATGAATGACTTGAGTTTTATACCCCTTTTCAGCACATTTAAGGTTATACCAGAGGTGGAACCTACGTTTTAAATGTCCCATCTCCGATAGGACAAGGGGACTCCACAGAGCCAGGGCCAGAGAAAACTGAAAAAAATCTTGGATGAACCCGGGCCTTTTCATCTTCTGAGATGAGTGTCTTATCACTACGCCACAGAGACCCCCCAGTCCTAGATTGTTGAGGTGCATCTATCTATTACAGAAAAGAAGACCCTTCTATATGGGGTCCTTATCGGCGTAGTAGGGATGCAAAGGTTAATTCAATTCAATGAACTTTATTGATACCTTTCTTGGCAATTTCAGGAACTAGTCAAAGACAAGGACAACAGACTGAATAATAAACCGATAACATTATCATTGCTCTCTGTCTCTCTCCCTCTTTATATCTCTCAATTTCTCTATCCAGTTAGAAACAATAACATATTATATTCATAGACAAGAGTTGAAACAGGTTAATGTGAAAAGACGTAACTGCTTTTATTCAATGACAAAAGATGACCAATAAGTTACATTAACCCCAACAGGAACAAATCAAGAAAGAAACCTGATAATCTGTCAAACATCAACAGACGACACATGCTCAACATTAATGCATTACAGCTGTCAACATTTGGAAGCGGATGAAATCGACAAACAATAGTAAAAAGTCACGGGAACTGGAACTTATGGTTTTCGATTCTTTCATTGAGAATTCACAGATCTACTGGTACCATGGCATGGTCAAAAGGTGCTTAAAAGATTTCCTGAAACCGGATCACAAATAATTATTATTCTAAGTGTTGTGATTTATAAACATACTATATTGAGACCGCATGCTCAGTGCATTCTAAAAACCGTCAGGAATGACATCCGGTTATAAGATTTTATTCCAAAAGAAACATTGTTTCATTCATTGGAGTTAGGTTTATGTCACTTGCAACACAAATAGGTTATTTAAGTGACAGAATGTGTCTTCAACTTACTGTTATATGATGTTATATCTTGCAAATTTAAGATGGAAAAACAGAAATCCAGTGTGTCCACAGTATACCTACTTCAGTACTTGTACGTATTTACGCTTTACTAAGTCTACAACAGTCGTCACCTTCTGTCCGGGGCTCATATGTATCTTTTCATTTTACGAAAATTACATAAAATCATGAAGTGACATGACACCGCTGTGCTTCACTAGAACAGCGCCTGCTCCCATGTCCATACAGTAGTCCTTCCGAGCCATTCGGTTCATAGGGGCCGGAGCTTATCCCGGTTTCCGTAGCACGAAGCGGACAGGACAGATTTTATCCCTCACTTTCTGGATAGGATGCTAGTCTATCGCAGAATACCTTTCCAGCCGAAGCTGTATCCATTTTCATCTGGGTTGAGTGAAGCAATAGGGGCTTAAAGAAAAAACACCACGTTCCGCCAGTGGGCCATGAACCCGGTTCCTCTCGGTCCGCAATCCAGAGCTCTATCCGCTAGACCACAGCGCCTCCCTCCCATGTCCATGCCACAGGTCAAAGAACTCTACTCTCACACAACCTCTCCTCACACTACTGCTGTAGGCTTCCAATAGCCATGGTTGGAAAGCAATGTTTCAACAACACTGTAATAATAGAACTAAAACAAACAGCACAACGGCTGAATTAGTGGAACATAACCAGGCTATTTGCAGGCCATACTCGCACTGCAAGGGAGGAGGCGGCCAGTCCTAGCTTTAACAGCAACCAAGATGTTGGGCGGTTTCATAAAAGAGGCTAAACACAGTAGACAAATGCTGTGGCTAATGGGTAGTAAGAAACACAGAAACCAACTCAGTCATCGCACGTATGCATTCAGTCACACACAGATCTTTCCTGGGGACCTCGGAGCAAACAACCCATTCTCCCAATGGCAACACAGCGGAAAATGTGCATCTACTTAACAAAAACCAATGAATGATAACTGAGCATGACAAAAACCATATGTGTGATGGACATAACACAGACAGACAGTACACATACGTGCATTTTGAACTATTGTCTCTCCAGTTTCAATCCAGCCTAAAATGAAAAAGACGTCGATTTAGCAGCTTGCCACCCAACCTCAGTGACAAGTTTCATACCGACTTTCATCGTCTTCTCACACCCAATTCATAATTCATATAAAAATCCTTTTCTACGTGTCGAGGTGGACAAAGGATGCTCTCAACGCTCTGCAATATATTCCAGATTGAGCATTCTCTTGTTAATCCCGACCGCAAAAGTGGATGAAGGAGGTTGAGATTGGTCAAACAACAAAGGTAATATAGTGAGCGAGAGAATCAAGTATGTCGTCGGCTCCGCAAGCAAAAACAAAAAAAGTTTGGCAGGGCACATAACTATTTTACAGAGGAAAGGAAGCAATCTTCGAGTTTCTAACTTAATGCAATAGGTAAAGTATATAATATATTTTATAACTAGTTATGGCTTAACTTTTCGTGTAAACACTGACCGAGCGAGAACAGTACAAAAATTCACAACTGACCCACATGCTGTATATGAAGGACTTACCCCTTTTCAACACATTTAAGAGGTGGGACCTACGTTACAAACGTCCGTCTCCGATAGGACAAAGAGACTCCACATGAGCAGTGGGCCAGAGAAAACTGAAAAAAAATTTGCGTGAACCTGGGCTCAAACCTGCGACCGTCTTACCACTACACCACAGAGAACCCCCAACCACATGCTGTCTGTCACTGTCATGGGTGCTACCACCAAGGCAATAGGAACACGGGGTGAGTGCGTCTGCTTATTTTTAGTACGGAATCGGCGCCCAGGCTCCATTCTCAAACCTGAAGATAAACTCATACATTAAACAAATTCTCCCTCTCCCCATGTGTGCACTCACAACTTGTACCCATTCCGGTTAATTTCACACCCGTCTCAATCATACTGACATTTCCAAGTGGACATTACATTCACTTTAACCATTCCACTGTACATTACTGATACTTGTGTTTGCAAATTTTATTAGTCTTTGTGGGACATTGCTGTTTGGATATATTCAGGAGAAGAAAAAAAAATACACCCACCACATGCCTTCCGTAAATTTGATGTGTTTTGTAAACGTTAAGAAAACCAGTCCAAGACTATTGTTCCCAGCAGGCATTCCCTTAAACAGCATCAGAATAATGCAACAGACTTGTAGATCTTACCAAAGTAAAAAAATATTTGACTTATTTCAACACTCACAGGACACTTCTGCAAGCATTTAAAGCAATGAAGCACAAATAATTTGAGGTTGTGGTCGTTAGCCATGCTCAAATGTCCTTCAAATAAAAGCCAAAACAAGTATTGTGAAGACGTTGAGCTCTCCTGGGTCCAAGCGAGTGAAATGCAGAGATGCAACAGAAACTGGCTCTTTAGCACGGAAGAACATTTTGGAAAATTCTGGACTAAAAACGACTTTAAAATGATTTGCTTGCGACACCGACAACGTGCACACATGTACTTAATGACATGATAAAAATTCAAGTGAAATAAAATCATTATAATAATAATACCTATCATCAACATAGAATAATTCCTACACACAAATGTTTGTACAATGGACCTCAGAAACGGAACACATCTCATCACATAAGACGAGACATGCTTATATGCATAACCCAAACAAACGCTCTGAGTAACACTTTGCCCAATAAGAGGAAATTTGAAAAAAAAAAAAATTCCCCAGTATGGTTATGGGACAACGATGTCAACTCCGAGGCCCGTCTATGAATACAATGTACACTTCATCGTCTGTACACACGTCTGTAACATGACAGTCCGGTCTCAATGTCAGACTATGGTCACATTATGTGGGTGAGATTTACATGAGTAACCTCGAGGATAGAAAACGGAAAGGGAGACAGCCTCCGATCTTTCCGTATGCAACAAATCTGCCGATTCAACGGACACTGATGATGTCACTTTTATACAAATAACATATTATAATATATTTCTGTACACACTGGGACAAGCCCGAGTAATGGGAACACAAGTACTTTACACATATGACACGTACAATTCAACGCGTGTCACGCTGCGGCCGAGTCCAAAAGGTGACAACAAGTCCCAGAGGAGTACGCAAACAAAATACCTGTCTGTCGGCCATGATGAACAAATCAAGGCATCTTAGTGTCCTCTGTTTCTCTTTCACCACAGCATACAGTCCCATCCCTTTTGGACTCTGCTGTCAGCGATAAATGAACGAGACACAATAAATCCAATTGTTTTGTGTTGGGATATTTTTAAAAAACACACCTCTCTCACATTATCTTTAAAGTCTTGGGTCTTCCATAGCCTGATTTTTCCACCAAACTCGCAAATTTCAGGTGAAATCATTCTATTTCCTGCGAGCCTGTGCACGACCTTTGCTGTCGTTGCCACCAGTGTCTGGACAGGCGATCCTTGCTGGTGTGTGAGGAGGAAGGAGAGAGAAAGATAAGATAAGGGGTCACCAAAATAGGCTGTCCTCGGCCGGCCAAGGTCACGATGAGACCGCTGTCAGTTTCCTTTTCTTGCCCTTTTTGACTCCAGCCTCGCCGCTATTATAACCAGACAGGTCGTCTTCAGAGCTGGCCTGCGAAGGGCGTCGACGACCCAGGGTGTCCTCCTGTGCGTCCAGCACTTTCTTGGATGGAATGTGCGTGCGGCTCGATCGCCGAGCTGGGGAGGTGAACCCCGGTAAGGAGTCTGATACTAGCGCCTGGCCTGATGATGATTCTGAGCCCGTCCACTCCGCTTCCATTGTGGATGGCGGTGAGGCGGCGGTGGAGATACCGTTCAAACACGTAACGACACCGGAGGTGGCTGGATCTTCCGACCTCTTAGAGAGTTTTTCAGACTGGGTATCTGAAGACAGAACCCCTCTTTCTGGTGATGATGACGAAGGGGCATTGGAGCTTTGTTCAAATCGGCTCCTCTTTGAGGCAGGGCCTCCATTGGGTGACTCCAAGCTCTCTCTCCTTCTCTTCGGTTTCTTGCCTTTGATTTGTAAATCGTCCCCCGCTGATGACTGCCCAGCAGCGCTTTCACCCTCATCCACTTTAATGTCAGCCGGGGTGGAGCCTGCTGCTGCAGAGTCTGACTTCTCTGACGGAACTGCATCGTCCACGACGTCCTCGCCAGCACTTTCCCAATCATCATCACCAGCTTCACTGAGAAGAGAGCTAAAATCTCCCGCCTGCATATACAGCATTGTGGCCAGCTGCAGACAGTACAAGTTCTGGGACTCCTTGTCGCCAGACACTTCCTCGCCTGAATCAGACTCTTCCCCTTCCTCCTCTTCCAAGATGCTGCTCCAATCAGCTCTCTCACGCTTGCCCCTCACGATGACCCCTGTGAAGATTTCCCCGTTGATGGGACTGGTCACTACCGAGCCTCCGGTGCATGCGGGATCACCATCATCTCCTGTGACAAGAGGGATCACCACTGGCTCTTTAGAAGGATCCACGATTGGCCTCTCCAGGGCTTTCCTGGTCCGGCGCTTGACCACTGCCTGCTTCACTGGACTCGCTTTTGTCTCCAGCTTGACCCGAGTGGGTTCAAAAGCTTGCGGTGGTAATGTGAACGAGTCTTGACGTGGACCCAACGACGAGTGCCGAAAAGAACACTTTCTGATCTTGCTGGCGAGGACTTGATAGTTAAAGGGACTGGGTAAAAACTCCTCACTATCTTCTGACCAAATGACCTTCACCTTTGGATACCTCACAAATGCAGTCCATTGTTCATAATCAGAGCACTCAATACTGATTCGTCTCTCCTCTTTCTCACCAACCTCTCTTTGTGGGGACTCATTAGTTTCTTCTTCTAGTTCGCTTTCCCCCTTCGGCAACTCCACTTCCTCCTTAAGAACCTCTAAAACATCAACAGTTGTACTACCTTCCTCACTCTCTGCTACCTCCCCACTCACAGCTCCCTCCTCAGCCACTGCAGCTGCAGCCTCCTCCTCTTGTTCCTCCATCTCAGATTCTCTCAACAAATCGGTGGCGAAACCCCCAACGCTTGTGCGCTTGGTCGAAGGTTTGATAACCTTTTCTTTGGATTTGCTGGATTTTTTTAGGGTTGATGCGATTTCCAGGATTTTTTCGCTGGATATCCCCTTGCATGGAGAATGTGCCGGCTCTACGGCATGTCTGGCTTGCTGCTCTTCAACACAGGGCTCCTCCCCCACGACACTCGAGCTCTTCGACTTCTTCCTGCCTCGTTTCCGACCACTACCTTTGCCAGACTTCTTTTTCAGCTTCCCACTGCCGCTATCCACACCAACGGGCAGCTTGGCACAGCTGTCCTCCGTTGTCTCCACATCAACATCCATCATGCACGTATTTTCCTCTGCCGGCACTATGGGGGCTACTAGATCTTGGGGGGAATGAGAAAAATTACTCTCAATATCTTTCTCTTGAGGAAATGCAGAACTTGGCGGTGATGAACCCAGATACGCAGCACTGTCCGAATCTTTGGCTTCAAAATCGTCCATTTTGTGCGGCGTGAGCGAAGACACCATCTCTTCTAAGCAGCTAGAGTCAGCATCCTGAAAGAGTTTCGCAGGAAGTTCGGCTTCAGCAAGACTAGAGGGTTTGCTCATGCCTTCCTCCTGTCGGACAGGTTTCTCTGGAGATTCTTCGTCAGGCTGGAAAAGCTCAGTGGGCATTCGGTACCGCTCGGCAGCGCTCACTTGGCTCTCGTCAACATTAACCACCCTCTCCTCCTCCGCATCCACGGGTTCTGCGAGAGTCTGTCCTTTGATTCCTGCCTCGTTTTCAATGGTGTCTAGTGCTGATGAACTTTCCCCCATGCTGCCAATGTTCTCATTCTCCGTCATGCCACCAACCACAGAACTTACACTCTTAATTGTGTCCCTTTGTCCAGCACCGGGCTTGGCAGCGGCTGCAGCTGCTTGAATTAAAGTTTCTATCTCCGACTGACTCACAGACGCACCCATGGACAGGCTGTGGTGCTGTGTTTTGAAGGCCAAAGATGACGACACCGTGGAAACTGAAGATGAAGGTGGGGAAAATGAAGGCAAGGACGCCGGAGCTCCTGTCAAAAGACTACGACATGCCTTGGGAGAAGATGACGATGGATGGACCACGCCACTAGCACCCAGAATGCCCTGGGTAAGAATGTCGAAGCCATGGTTCGCCTTGATGGATGGGATTGTTTGAGTGATGACTCGTGGACCTTGCAATGCATCAGCTAGCTCTGAAGTAGCCTCCCCTTGCACCATCAATGGCAGTTCACTTGTCTGCTCATTCCCCGGACCCACACCCGCAGGATCTTCAGCGATAGATTTGGCAGCGCTCACCGACTCCTTCTGAGCGGCGGCGTCTGTATACTCGGGGATGGACACCACAGGCACTCCATCTATAGCCTCGATGTTCGACTCAATCATGTGACCTCCCACCTGCCGCAGTTCTGATAGAGTGGACACTGTGCCTCTGCCTGGAACCGATGAGGTCGGCACAAAATCTGCATCTGACCACTCCTGCCTCTGGCGCCCTCTCCCCCGGGGATTTGCTCGACCTCCGCGGCCTCGAGTCCCACGCCCGCGACCCCTGGATCGGCCTCTACCCAAGGGGATGTACTCAATCGTTTCCACTTCTCGACCAAACCTTTTGGGACTGGCCAGCAGACTGATACCGCTGGTCTGTTCACTGTCATCCATCACAGCATGCTCCTGGTCCAAGGTAGAGGGGTCCCCAGGACTGACCGGCGTCAACTGACCTCCAATGATGGTGCCTGACGACGAGAGAGCAGTAAATGACTTCCCCGACGGTCCAGTCCCTCCAAGGTTGCCTTGTAGAATGCCCTGCGAAGTGCTGGATCCAGGAAGGATGTATCTGAAAGAAAGAAAAAAAGAAAGAAAAAAAAATAACCGGACCAGAAAATCTTGTGAGAAATATGTACCCCCCTACTCCAGTAACTTGTACCCCTATTAAGTAATGTGCAATCCATTGCGACAAACTTTCACTGAACCCTGGCTCTTTTAGCAATTGGCTGACCTCCAGAACATGGCCATTATTGGAAAATTTCACAAACAAATAACTTCTTTCAGCTTTTTCCTTTTGCCTTTGGATAGGATTGTTTGAGCGATTGAGTTAGTTGAGTTAAAGTTTTATGTCACTTGCAACACAAATAGGTTATTTAAGTGACAGAATGTGTCTTCAACAAAACTCTCAAAGCACATTGAAAACACAATCAATGGAATTGAGTCCATGGTGTGGGTTGGAGACTCCTAATGAATTGTGTTGTCCTGTGGTATACAGCAATGCCACATCAGACATGAAGTAAGCCACGTGGGCCTGTACTGAAATTAGTAGATCTTCATGAGTAAAATGCTTTTTATCAGATCTTCCTGAAATGCTTTTTAAATTGTGTAGATATCTCAATAAGGGACGAAATGACAGACATTTACAGATGGGAGGTCACGCATACGAGAAACTGAGATAAACGCATTTAAAGTGTTATGTCTTTATTTTCAGTGATTTTCGGCGAAAATCGTACTTATTATAGCAAAAAAATGTTTCAAATGTATTTAAATGATATATGTAGACTAGAGACTTATTTAAAAAGTTAAAGTACAGCCTTTTAATGTAATTTTGACTTGATAATAACACAGCAATGAAACTGCAATCGAAATATTAAATCGCGGAAAGACACATTTTAATCAATACGATGATTACCGTACGGGCACTCTATTTCTGTAAACTTTTAAGACATGTTTAACACTGTATGGGATAATAAAAATACAGATTATTTCTTTACAAGACAAAATGAGAATTTTCTAAATTCGTTCGAATATCTATATAAAACGAGACAAATCTTCAAATGGAGTGAATTGCTCCTCTATACATTTTACTGACAATAAAGAAAGAACACAAACGAATTAGCTAACAAAAAGAATATTCTGATACCCATTATTAATAATAGAGACATACATGTACATGAAAATAAACAGTGATGATCAGAATATCAAAACTACCAGTGTAAACTCCTTGTGTGTCTCCAGGGACGATCAAGAAGAAACAATTCTGGTAATTAACTACCTCACATAGTATATACTTTTTTCCGGTAATTATTATTGCTAAAAAGATTTCTAAAGTTACCAATGACAACAATATTGTGATGCACACTAACACCCACACGCAGACACCTAAATCTAGTCTACATTATACGAGCAGTTATTGAACACAAAAATAGACTTTAGAAAGAGATACATGCAACCGAGATTGATTCATGTCTTCAATTTACAATATTATTAGGCCTAGATCTACCTTTTTGGCACTATCCCACGTGTTACAATATCAAATCTAGGATATCATTTGTAAGCCTTTGTTGCACTAGTTAGAGACTATTACAGTTTGATCCTGGCATTAATTTATCCACTCACCATCCGAATCAAATGCACTCACACTAGCACCTGATGGGCAAACAACAAGGATAGGTTCGCCTGTTAAAAGAAAAGGAAAGAAGTCACTTTGATTCGCAGTGAAACTTTATTAAAAGAAAACAGAGAGAATTCAACGTCACGAGAAAGCTTTCAAGGCCTATAATAATTGTTATTCAATGACGGCATAATAGATTTCGATCTCAGTATTTTCGTGGCGTAGTGGTTAAGACCCTCGCCTCAGAAGACGAAGGTCGCTGGTTCGAGCCCAGGTTCATCCAAGATTCTTACCGGAGTTTTCTCGGGTCCTGCGGCTCGTTTGGAGTCGCCTTGTCCTATTGGAGATGGACGTTTAAAACGAAGGTCCCACCTCTGATATAACCTTAAATGTGTTGAAAAAGGGCGAAAAACTCAAGTCATTCATTCATCTCAGTATTATCACTAGAAGGTGGCCCTAACAGTGGGAGTGATGCTTCTCCATGGTTCCTGACCCTTCTCCATGGAAACCATTGCCCTAAACTTAACCCTAAACCTAACCCTAACTCTAAACCTAATGTCCAGGGATCGTAGGGAGTCACTCTCCAGTGGTAGCCCCTATTCCTCTATTATAATAATTCTCTCAGTTCCTGATCTAGTCTAGATCTAGATTTAGATTAGATCTAAATTAGATCTAGATTTA
>JAUEKS010016621.1:0-16426 GCA_031762815.1 Tylodina fungina
TCTTGAATTCCTCCCAGCTCTGTGATTCGCCCTCAGATCAGACCCTAGTTAGGGGTGCATCTCTACCCGTTATAGAAAAGTGCACCCTTTTGTATCGGGTGATAATGGGCGATGCAGGTTGGTGGCGCCGCAACCAAAGATGAGGAGGTTGCCCGTACTCATTGACTATGGCCTACCCAGGAAAAAGGCGAGGGCTCTCAGTGATTTTGACCGGCCGCAGTGGTCAATATCCCATGAATACATCTAGAGGCAACTATCCGCATGCTCTACATCCTCGAAGGCGAACTGTGTATATTGTGGCATGTGTGGCACAAGGAGGGAGGACCTGTTCTATTGCTGCCAACTGACCCACGGACATGGCCTTATACTTTGGTGTTGACGGGTAGTATTCTTTTGGTTTTAGTGTGTATGCATCTGGTCGGAGTGCTTGTTGCACGTGTTGCAGTTGGTGGAATGGGTTGGATTTGTGTGTGTGTGTGTGTGTGGGTTGTCAATAATTTTTTGTTTGTTTATATGTGCACGTTTGTACCGAATCTCAATGCTATCAGGTTCTAATATATTCTATTACATATATATATTGAGGATACATTGTAATCATCCATTTCTTTTCCCCACCAGACAGAGGGTGATAATGTATTGTTCGGATCAGTTTACATAAGGGCTTTTAACTAGTGTCAGGGTGTCCCTTTAGTTCGGGCGTTTGTATTGCTCAATGGTTGAGTAATATGGTGGTGGCAGGTGTGCCATGATTAAGTGTTGTAAACTAGTATTTTAAGAACTGCATATTGTGTGGGCCTTGAATGATGAATCTTTGAGTGATTTATGTGTGTGTTGAGTAATGCACATTATAATTACTGTTACATATTCTATTTTCTAGATCTGGATCCCACTACCACTGACCAACAAATGACAATACCCATAAACATATCATAAACATATTGAAAACGTAGCAAAGTACTTTGCATCGTCTCATAAACTTTCACCTCTCAACTTTTAAATGATCTATCGGGTTTTGGTAGGGTTTTTATAGTCACCACAATGCAAGAAATTTCACTCCATTTCATGGTACACGTTAAGGTTGACATTGTGAAAATTCATTAAGGCGAAGAGAAGAATTCTATCAAATCGGCACCATGTGGCTTCATGAATTTACAGGCAATGCATCAGTTTTTAAATTTCTTTGTTATTGCCACTAAACAGCGCCATGCATATACAGGACATATGTGACAAAGATATAAAATGTCTCTATGCCGTTTGGCACAGAGGTCACGTTATCTGAAAACCACATCATTTAAAAAATTCAAACTGAGTGATAAAAATGTCCACTTGGGTACCACAAATTTTCTATCAAGGGTAAAACTTTAAAGATAATGCATGAAATCAAACAATTACAGCAACATATATAGGTTATTCTAAAATTAAATTATACGGACCAGGATGCTGTGCCAATGTACATATTAAAATTCTAAAAGTATGGCCCAGTGACCTCGTATAGGAAAGAGGATTATACTGAAACAACAGAGACCAGACAAAAATACATTCAAATTGTAAATAGTTCACTCCTACATTAATGAATAAACACAAGTAGCAGCAAAACCCAATAACATATTCAGGCTCATTAAAAGTGCCTTGAAGCAATCAAAGATCAAAGATTTGTGAAGATAAAATTATAAAACAATGACTACTGTTCTGCCCAAAGTTGCAACCTTACATTTTGAGTAGCTATCTCAACGTCCGACATTTGAAAAAGAGTATATATATTATCCAACTGTTTGTCTAGGCATAAAAAAGGGATAGATCTGTCTTATTATAAGTCACTTGGTATACATCTGGAAAAAAATGTTTAGGGCCAATTTTAGAAAAAAAATCACCATAATCTTCTTCTTGTCACTTGACAAATTAGCCCATCAAGCTTCATATTATACTCACCATAAGATCACTACCTACTGGTTTAGTCCACTATCCAGACATTGTTATGTATTGCAATTGTCAGCAATCATTTCATGAATGATCAAGCTAGAGAATGTCATGGCTGTTGCATAATGACCAGTAAGTGTGGGTGTTACAAAATGATCAGCCTCCCTAAGACCTACACAAGAAAACGAACATATACTGAATTTTTTCATAGTTGCCCTGCATTACTAAGCCTAACCAAGGATCACTATATATCCACTATACACCATATATCATTGTAGGAATCAACAGGCTGACAAGCAAATTTAAGTATCGATCAATCAGTTTCTCTTTGCAGCCGTTTTCCGTGATTTACAGCGTTTAGCCTGACAGGAGACATCTCTTCCGTTGCATTCTCCACAGTTAGACCCTTATTTTCATATCTTTCTCACAATTCATTCCAAGTTACACAGGCATTATCATACATTGAAACAAAGCTGTTACATCTCATGTGCATTGTGGATGAATATGCAAATTTTAGCCAATGGAAAGTTTTGTTCAAAGAAAGCCATGTTCATCAATCAAGATATCTTCCGTTTCAATCTAGGTCTGAATGGTTTATTATTGGACAGTCACGTTGTTGGTAATATCTGAAGAAATCAGAGAGGGTTGGTATTTCTAGCATACCCATTCCATTACAAATAAAAAACAGTGCACTGTTCACTGGACAGCAATGCTGATAAAAAGTATGTCAGGGTACTCAGGGAAATTTACCCTTAAAAATCTACTGGGACCCAAAAAATCCAATCAACCCTGCGTAAATTAACATAAGTTAACAAAGCTGAAACATCACATAAAATATCTAATGGGTTGGCTTTAGTTTGAGCTGCTGCATTCCTCAGTGCTTAAATTCTGTCACATTACAACAATACTAAGTCTAAAATGATGTCCAGTATATGCAATCCATGGCGTAAGTCGTAAGCGTAAATGGAATAAATCAAAAACATGCAGACTGTGTCTTATTTATTTACACAATGTTACACTATGTACACAGGTAACCGCTGCCTCCATCAGCGTATGGAGCATTAATTTATCTCTAGTCTCATCCACATAGGAAAAAGAACTGAGACGTTGCCCTTTCGCCTAAGCACTCCTGCTCATGGCTTGTTTTCTAGACAATTAGTTCAGCTTGGTGTTGACATTTTCAACCTTATCTGCTGTTTTGTCAAGATACCAATTTCTAATTTCTCCCTTTGGTCATCATGCTTGTCAGCCGATCATCTTCCCTTTAACCGAATTCTCTTTGTCTTCTCTCCTATTTCTTCTTCTCTCCTCAGAACTATAGAGCACTGTATAGCTGGGCATCCATATTCTTTTACTGATTGGAACACCCGTAGGACGTGGAACATTTTTGTGAACAAACTGACAAATCAAACATCTAGCTCATGAACTTTCCTAGGACGTGTTCTCCAAGAAATTTGTCTTCTCACTGACTGGTAGCAAAAATACTTTTCCACATCGACATTACCATGAGTTAAAACCAATGTGATGTTCAATATTTTTTTTATATTCAAGGATAATACAAATAATATATTGAAGGACAGAAATGTAACTTTTAACACTGAAGCTCAATGACAAAGTTTGTAGATATGCCTGACTCTAATTGTACATGAAGGGAGCATTGTTGTACCCACTATTTTTATTTACTTCTTTTCCCTTGCTTAACACCCAGACTTGAAAATTCCTACCATTTTCTTATCTTTCTGGACTGCATATGTTTATCTGCAGTAAAGGTGATCTTTCAGAGATAGCTGGGAGCAATAATGCCAAAACACAATTACTTATTCTCCTGCTTAAGACAATTAAGAAGTAAGTGATATATGTTGAGACAACAATACTGATCTAAATGTGGCATAATAAGCATAAATAACAACAAAAATGAGATTGATATCCCCAACATTATTTTCTACTTAATAAACATAAATACCATAGCTACTAAGAAGGTTAAAGTTTAAGGGGTATTTGACCTACATGATGTTTGATGTGGCTTGTACTCTGCTCAAATAATCCAAGATCCAACAAATTTTATCACATCACTTTGTTAGACCGAACTTCAAAACATATCAGTAAGTGCCAAAAGGTGGGCTATTGTAGAGTCAATATGAGCAGTCATGTTATAAATGGAAATGATCTCCTTTTCGTGTGTGTGCTTGGTTAGGAGAGCTATTAGGGACGAAAAATTCACACAATATAAAAAGAGGAACCATGTGTTTGTCATTTAGACATTCTATGATTCAGTACATGACTTAAATCTAAGTCAAATGAACTGTTGAATTGAATGACAAATGAAAACTAAATGCCAGACCTAAATGACACCTAATGATAGTGCTCCAAAATGTCTTAATGGTCCTGTTTTAGAACCTGGATTACTCCACTGTATTTCACTGTTTCGATACCTACAACATCTCCACAAACCCACCCTCTCAATGAACACCATAAAAACCTATACGATTCAAAAACACGTTCAGCAGAGACGTATGTCCCCACCTACTTTAATGTTCTCAATATTATTAACTTTGATGATATAAAAAGCATATAAAATAATACAATCATTTCACACCAAAAACATCTCAAGCGTTATAAAATATTCATCAGTAGAAGTGTGAGCTTAATATGATTGTTGCAATTGAATTTAATATGTCTGATAATTCGAAGAAACAAACAATATTATTTGCTGCATTTCATTTGTTTCTTTTCTCATATCTTCTTCTATTAAATTTGTTTTGAAACTTTGACACTAATGGAAAGAAAACTAAAACTACTTTGGTCAAATGATCAGGACTCTTGAATCAGGGATGGAACCGCATAGGTAATTGCAAATCAAAACATTTTGACAACCAACTCTACTCATACCAAATTGGAAAACTTTAGGAACAAACACTACATTAACATTTGAAGGATCACAGCGGAGTCCACTAAATAACAGCCATCGTCTTAATGGGATCTCGGAGATAACCGGCATATTATTGCCAATCCCCCTTCTCACCTCTACATAAGCAATGAAAAATTATTCATCCATAACAGTGGGTCAGGCACCCAACTTGCTATAGCAGTACCAGTGAAACAGCGACATGCACTAGAGGTTTAGCAGTATGTGTCTAGATAGATCTGTTCATGACCTTCTCGGCAGCAAGAGACAAATGGACAGACTGAAGTAATATGTAGCTGGAATAGCTAACAACACTTACATAGCAGGATCTATGACAACACACACATTTATCAGTTAGTCGGAGGTGAAGCAAGACAATAACTGAACTAAGAAGTAACACGTAACCTAGGATTAAAACAAACCACCCATAGCTTATCTTTTTCTTTTCAGAACTCTACTTCTGTCATTACAGAATGTATGGCCACTTCTGTGGTAATACCGGTAGTCATTTTAAAAAATAAAAATCAGCCCATAATAATCTTTTAATGAAAACTGAATCCGCATTTGTATGCTCGAGGAGATAAAATAGTGCTACTTCCTGAACAAACGTGTAAAAATTTCAAGCATTTTCAACATGTCTTGTTAAAATAGGTGTATGCAAGGATTTTCATGCTCTAAACTCTAAATCATCTCAAACCTAGGGGCAAACTATCGGGACGCTCACATCGATTTATAATACTAGGGCAAACGGATTACTGATTTTGGGCCCAACCAACTCATTTTCAATTTGTAGGGTGAGCAGGTCTGTCGATGGTGAGGACTAAATATTATGAGCTGATTCTGAAAAATATCTTTATATCAGAAACAAAACAAAAAAAGACTGCTATTTAGTGTCCTGTCATAGAAATATATGCACAATAAACTATTTTCCTTGTGTCTGTGAAAAAGGTGTTGGTCCCAACAATTCTGTGTTATAACTGAGTTTCAACTGAGTTTCACACTACTAATATTCTTGGTAATCCTTCAGGGCTTCAGTCATATTTCTGGCTAAATTCTAAGACTAAAACATATTTATGGCACAAAACACTTCTGAGCAGTTGCAATGTCAAAGACAGTTTTCAGTGCACTGTCTAAGAATTAACTAGACATTTTGAAAAATCTGCCAACCTGTCCAGGAAGTCGCATTCACTTTCAGAGGTTGAATATTTGATTTTAGCATTTGTAACCTATATGAACTTGCGAGTTCAAGCGAATCACGACCCACTTTTACCCTAACCTTATGTATTTTATCTCCTGTTTAACCGGGAACCAATTCAGGACTAAGATGTCTCCTAAACCACCCTACACCTGAGCACATTATAACTCCAATGTACTTATCATTGCACTAATAAAAAGAAGGTGTCACTGAAGAAAAGCAACACATTTTTTTACTGGGAGTTGTTCCCTTCAGATCCTTGTAGTCTCATTTTCTATCAGTGACAATGAGTTTCAGCACATACTCTGCCTGCAAAATCGATAATTGCTACATACGTATATAAATGATGACGATTTGATTTTTTTATTTGAGTTAAAGTTTTATGTCACTTGCAACACAAATAGGTTATTTAAGTGACAGAATGTGTCTTCAACTCTCAAAGCACACTAAAAACACAATCAATAGAATTGAGTCCATGGTGTGAGTTGGAGACTCCCAATGAATTGTGTTGCCCTGTGGTATACTGCAATGCCACATCAGACATGAAGTAAACCATGTGGGCAAATGTGTATGACACTGGAAGTGAAGTTGAGGAATGTACCGAGACCAATGACGTCTTGTCTTATATTGTGTGCGATTCAATGTATGGTAATGAATGAACAGATAGTGTACAGATCAAAATCAGGCTTTAATAGTGATAGATTGAAGATGAATAATCCCACATCCTTTGACAAGTATTGGTTCTGGTTAAGGTAAATCTAAGATCTAGGGATGAAGGCAGGAGAGGAAAACGTGGGAGTGGAAGGATATGGTACACTAAGTGTGACTAAGGATTAACGTTTAGTGTCTGAATGGGTCATTCACCAGATGGCCTTTGATAAAAGATTACTGTTTGCTCCCCAGCTGCTTGTGGAATGTTTTATTAGAAGTTTATCGTAACACAGCATATGCAGACCTGCCACCCTATCCCAAAGATAAATCTGAATGTCAGCCAAAAAAAATTTTGAGGAAAAAAATCTGAATCACCATAAAACACGTCAATAGTTGACAAATTAACATTTCTAATGAATAATAAATGAACAAAATAAAGACTAAATGACACCCATTTACAAATAGGGCCTAGGCCTATATAGGCCTAGATTTTTTTTAGATCTACATACAAAAAGTAACCATTTACAATCTAGAATCTAATGACTCTTGATTTTGGCAGCAGACAAAGTCTCCTTGATCTTGATAGATTCTAGACTCTAGGATCTAGATCTATACAAGCAGGCTCACAAAAGTAGGGCTATAGCCAAATCAGAATTTTTATCCCATGGTTCTAGACCTAGATTTTTCTAGATCTCAATCTCTCTATCTAAATCTGGGTCTAGATCTTGATGACTGAATGACTTGAATTTTACAGTCCTTTTCAACACATAAAGGTTGTATCAGGTGTGACCTACGTTTTTACGTCCGTCTCCGATAGAACGCGAATCCATACTGACAAACGTCGAAAGACAATTTTGGACGATTTTGAATCACTGACTACTGACCGGTAAGCTCAACTGGATCTATAGCTGTATACTTACTATGTCGATACTATGGTAATAACATAGAGTAAATAGCGAAAAAAAAAACAATTGAAAATCGATACTCGAATACGGCTTAGAGGCTACAATTACTTGATAAGCGGATTTTAGAAAATGTGAATCCGA
Source organism: Tylodina fungina (assembly GCA_031762815.1). Taxonomy (NCBI): domain Eukaryota; kingdom Metazoa; phylum Mollusca; class Gastropoda; order Umbraculida; family Tylodinidae; genus Tylodina; species Tylodina fungina. The sequence goes on from JAUEKS010016621.1 coordinate 7,715, forward strand.
TTCAAATACTTAAAAAGTGGGACCACATCCTAGAAAATCAGGAACGACTAAAAAAAATCGGAATAAAGCCGTGGACAACGGAAAATCGGAGAAATGGATTTTTTAATGAAAAAAATCGGAATAATTCCGATTAAATCGGAATGGGTGGCAGGTCTGTATATGTTGTAAGCACTAGCATCTTAAATCCTCTGCCATATAGGTGGTTTAAAAAATGTTCAAATAAAAGTTTTCGTCCTATGAAATTTCAGTCTAATGAAGCATTGCCAGTTAAAAATTAGATATGATATCAACATCAGACAACGAATGATGTCGCCCTAATTCAACATACTCTAATACAGAGGAGCAGCTGTAGAGCATGATGGAAGTCTTTCACAAGCTTGCGAGTATTTCAGACTAATCATTAGTTTGAAAACCCATGCCAAAGTGCAGGGAGATCCATTCCTTACAACCAACAACTACTAGCTGGAGCCACTTCAGAAATTCAGAGTAACAGTGAGTGACTGTTGACGAGATAAATAGAAGGATGATTGGCCTTGCAGCTACAACACTTGCCAAGCTGATCAAAAGAAGATGAGCAGTATTCGCATACTCAGTCACACAAAGCAGCAGTAAAACTCCCGGCCTGTAACCACAGAACGCAAATGATATGACAGCCAATCCTAGACTCAGCATTTCAGACAGGAAAACAGACTGAAGCATTCCACATGCACATGTAGCATAAAGCCAACAGTGACATACTTTAACCATCACTTTTTGAAGAGGGTACTAGTCTATTACCGATACTTTCTTAGCCAAAGCTGTACCCATTTTCACCTGGGAGAGGAAAGCAACAGGGGTAAATTCTACTCACTTAAGGGAAAAATGTGCCAATGGCGGGGTTCGAACTAGGTACCCCTCCGTCTGTAGTCCAATGCTCGCTACAACAGAGCGCCCCTGAACTCAGCAGGCGTAATCACATTTGTCTAACGCAAGGATCCCCAAAGAATTGCTCAAAGGCTAACAGGTGTCCGGCAAAAGAACACAGGGTCTTCATCAGCATAGTTTCAAGGAAACTTTCGAGTGAGATATGAAGGCACTGGAGATAGATCTGGACAGTTGGGAAGATTTCATCAGCATAGAATGACCAAAGAACTCTGGGAAGCACCATGTTTAAGTGCACCTCTGCAAGATTTAGACTCCGACATGGAACTCTTAAGCCACAGCTGGGTTGTTCCGCCAACATCAACTAACTTTGTGACAATATGGGAGATTATTCAGGTGCTGTTCTAAAGTCTCTCGAGGCAGACACCGATATCCAAGCTAACAAATCTCATTTTGAGTTTTCAGGTGGTCTCAAAATGTTCTCCTAATATACTGTAGCACAACTAGCGCTGAGTTAAATGTATAAAAAAATAATGCACAGTACTAAAACACATAAATATTACATGTTACATGAAACGGACAAAAAACAAGCTCAGGTAGCCTCAGGAGGGAGGAGAGTAAGGCAGAGGAGGAGATGGGAGGACAACATCACAGAGTGGACAGGAAGGACGACGGGTGACAATCTGAGGAAGGCAGAGGACAGAGTGTAATGGCGAGAGCTGGTTGCCAGGTGCAGTGGTGCCCCCACGGTGGCCCCAACCACGGGATGATAGAAGAAGAAGAAGAAGCCTCATTACACAAGACGCCCGCACAGGTAGCGAGGATAATTTTTTTCAAAATGTTGCAATCGCTAAACCAATTTCAGAGAAATGAATAACATTTTCACACTCTAACACACGTGTATGATGCCAAGAATGAGGTTATTAAAATGTTATATTTGGTCAATACTGAAGCACGGTTCTAAAACCTGGTTAATAATGTTAGAACTGCATAGAAGATTGTAGGCAGCAGAAATGGGGGTTCTGAGAAGAATTATGAAAACATACTAACAATAGCATACTACAACAAGCCAGGACAGAACTATCATAGATTTTTTTTTAAATCGATATGAAATAAAACTGAAATTCTTCTGCCACATCATTAAGATTGAAAAAATAGCATTCCAGGGTTGCATATCTGGAAAGTGAGAACGAGTGAGGCAAATAAAAAATAAATGAACTATGCACATTAATGTTAATAGAAATAAGTGTATGAGGCGCAGAGGAAAGTCATTCGACAGGTGTTTGTGGTCACTACAGCATGCAAATAAAGTACATGGCACATACAGGTAAATTTCGAATGAAGAGCCTGGATCAGATTGCTTCGCATAAACTATGTAGCAGTTGGCAGGTCTACTTCATTCACTATAGAGCCAACAGTATTTTACCTTTCAAACACAATTAGAATAAGAATGCTTTTTAAAAATTAAAACCTTCACTCAAAACTTTCTCTGTTGAGAACTATACAGAAAAGTGCCTCATCTTCTATAGGTCAGAGGGACATGTGGCTGTCTTTTGACATACATAGCGCTTATCATTCTTAAACGCAAAATAGATCACGAAAACATTAAGTTGAAAATAATTGTTTCAGAATAGCAAATTACTGCTAATATTGTTCAGATTTTTTCCCTATTATATTTTAAAATAATTTACTCTTAGTTATTTCACTACAGTGTAAGTACATTTTTTAAAAAGACAACTATGAAGTCAATGAAAAGAAAACTATAAACAAATGAGAAACGAATTCCATCCCTGTTCGCCTTAATCAATGAGCCAAATGCACTGGAAAATATGACAAGGAAAATATTGATTCTACAGTTTCTAAAAATTGTGTAATTCGTCAAAGATTCATAGTTACATGTTAACAATAGATGGTTTTTTTTCTTATATATATATATATATAAAGAATAATTCTTCTAACAGTAATGATCAAACTTCCTTTCATCTAATTAAAGTAATTTAATACTTTAAAATGAGAACTATTGAACATAATAATTCATTTTTTTCAATTATAAAGAAATCCTACCCTATAATAACGTACAGCTGTGCGTTCTATGTTTGTTTAAAATTTTAATGAAATTTTTATGGAGTTATTATTTGGGGAATGCCATGTTTTTTCTCCCTGTGCTTTTGAAGTTTCCAGCGACAAGTCCCACGCCAGTCGCAAACATCACAGAAAAACATCTCTCCAGTGTGCTTCCGCATGTGGCGCCTAATGTTCTTTCTGTGTGAGATCTGCAGTCCACACATTGGACAGTTATATGTCCTGATTGGTCGGCCTCCCTGGAACTGAGTGCCTGGAGGGGCAGTGATAAAATGTTGACCCCAAGCCTTGTTCACATCAACATTGTCACTAGCAGCTGGATCTGCAACAAATAAGAAAGCTTGTGTTTACTCTCAAGTTCATTGTGTATACTTTTGTTCTACAGGTTATAACTATCCATAATAGACATGCACTTTGTTTTTAACCCCAAATGCTGAGCAGAATTAAAGTTACAATAACCGAACATGCTACAGTTCTGAAGTGAGCAAACTTTACAAGCTTTCTTATTGTTGCTTTCCTCATTGTATAACTTGAATCCACTAAAGATACTCCCTGCCTCCTGGTTTACTCTATGGCACTAATTATCTCCTCCGTATTTCTTTCTCCTCTATCCAGCCAATCTTTAGAATCTGTCTGCTGATCAGACATGGAGGAGTCTGAGAAAATGAAATGCTTGGTGTCTAAATGACGCTGGAGCTGCCAACGGCAGGTCTGAGTTGAGTCACAAAAAGCACACTGAAAAACTTCACCATTGTGCCGGCGCATGTGCCGCTTTATGTTGTTCTTGTGTCTGATAATGATGCTACACACTGGACAGCGAAAATATTTGGCAGGGACGCTTGGGACTTGAAACGATGAAGAGGATAGGGCGGAGTTGCCAACAGCATTACCTGCAACAAATAATTATTAGTTCTGTCACAACTACAGGACTTCTTTTAACTATTAATTCCGCCATGGTGAGGTTCTATAGTCACTCCAAGACTTTTTCTTGGTTTGAGCTGTCAAGACTTTTTTCATACAAGAAAATTTCCTATAAAACTGTAATCACCGGTCTGTAATCACCGGTTTCAATAATACAGTACTCTACCACTACCTTTCAAGACAGGTCAACATTTACAATTAAGAAAGAAATGTACAGTCTCTAGAGAATAACAGCACTATCCGAAGTTTCATTGATTTTTTGTTCCTCTTTGACTACTGTTTTAGCGTGTGTGTGTGTGTGTGTGTGTGCATGTGCACGCGCAAGCGCGTGTGCACACATACACACACACACACAGCTAAAAATAGTAAGTCGATTTTTTTTTCAATTTTTAATCAATATTTTGAAACCTATGTGATAATTGGTATTCATTAAAGTAAAATTGCATTAACTCACAAATGAAAAAGTAAACATGGACACATATCCTAAACAGTATCAACTTCACTGTTAATTTTGTTAAAATTTCCATGGGCGTGTCAATAATTTCCTAGCAGCAAATATAAAAAATACAATCATGTAGGCCCAGTACGTAACTAAAAAAGTGAACAATGTGTGCCAATTCTGATGAAGTTATTCCTACATTTAGAAATTCCAACACTATGGTTTCAAGGGATGATTCACCAGTGAGTAGAGAATATGGCGTTTTAATTTTTTTAAATGCCAAGTATTCCCTCATTAAACAAGTCAAGCAACCCCTCATTAGTAGCTGTTTGGCTCCACCGGTCTATGAAGCAGACATTTCACATTGTGGGAAGCCTTTGTGGCAAGGGATATGTATTAAGAAGATTCAGACGTTCACATACAACTTAAATAATACAATAACTGATTAGGCTTATGCATAATTTACTTAAAAGAAAATGCATAAAATTTCATGAATTTAACAGCGTGGATGAAAGTATAGTATAAAGTTATAGCTTTAGGAAGTACATAAAAGATGAGCCAATAAAATTGAAGATAATTTTGTTCAACCCAAGTGTGAAACCGATACTAATGTATGGTTCGGAAACCTGGACAACCACGAAAATTAACTGCAGAAAAATACATTTCTTAGTTGAGTTGAGTTGAGTTGAGTTAAGTTAGTTTTATGTCACTTGCAACACAAATAGGTTATTTAAGTGGCATTTCTTAGTTAATGGGTGCTAAAGATTCACAGAATACAGAGGTTGGACAACAGCAGGAATGAGATTTGCAGGAAAGGACCAACCAGATACCTATAGAGGAAGAAATTGGAGGAGGGGGGGTCGGACATGCTCTGAGAAAGAGTATGTACCGTACTACCAGACACGGGCTGAGATGGAATCCACAAGGGAAAAGGAAGAGGAAGAGCTATATCCTGGAGGAAATACCTGAACGAGGATGCAAAAAAGAGAAGCGGGTTTTTCTTGAAATGAAATTGTGAAACTATCTCAACATAGGAGTGATTGGTAATCTCTAGTCAGTGGCCATAACCTTGAAGAGGGGTGGATGAGCGATGCTGATGAAGATTAATTAAATTCGTTTGATGTCTTGTACCTACCACTTATAGCCTCCATTGAATACCTGATACAACCTTGCATGTAAATCATTCATTACTAAGTCTGGATACTAAATGAACAGCAGGTAATAAACTTCACATGTAACGATCCAATTCTATCAGTCGTGGAATTCTATCAGAATGGGCTATATCTATCTTTGAAATTAATTTACCTTTAAATGCTTCTAATAAGTATATCATAATGTATATCTAAACAGAAGGATCAGCAATAATTTATGAAAATATCGAACAGCGTTAGGGTTATTTACATCATTAAAATGTTGATTTTTACAAATCTGATACTTGTGACATAGTAAAATTGTTCTGCATTTCAGGAAAATCCTGAAACATACTGGTCTGATACTCCATTATAGTATGTTCAACATACTACAGTGTAATCCACTTATATCGACAACCGATTTATCCACATTTTGACATATCGAGATGTCTTCCAATTGCGGAATTTTTCCGCTATTACCTAGCAGTTTCTCTTATATCGACTTTTTTCTGGCCTACTGCACTTTATGGACATGCCAAGGGGTACACAGCAAAGCATAAGATTTTTTAAAAATGTAGTTTTCACTATTAGATCTAGGCCTATTAGCCGGGTGTAGAATAACACAGTAAGCCCACAGTGCTTGGTAAGCTGATGTAGGCCCACACGTCACGGACAGCACCAGCACTCTACCCCCCAAACCCCTGAATCTCCCTCCAGCCCCTCTCATCCCTCATCCCAGTGTCTTCTACCAGACTGGGTGCCATTCAGCGAGTGGTCCTACGATAGGCTAGGCTAGCAGTTACAAAGTAGACCTAGATCTAAACGTCGATCTACCGATGCGGTAAGTGTGTCGCGTGCGCCTCGCATTGTAGTTACAGTACAAAGGGCCTTGGTCCAACCCCCAAAGCCACTCCCGTGCCGGTAAACTTAGGGCTATTACATCTTTATTCCCCATTGACCTCCCCTTCATTTTTTTTCTCCTCATTGGCTAACTATTTTTATTTATCAACATTTCTATATATCAACATCATATCAGGTTTCGAAAGCATGTCGATATAAGCGGATTACACTGTATATGTGGTTTCAATATATTTATGCAATATTCAAAATATATTCAGTTTTAACTTTTTTCTTTCTCATGATTTTGTACATTTACTTACTTCCCCACCCCCCGAATTACATGCCTGTTAATTGCAACAGCGTGTACGTTTGTATGTATATGCACAAATTGAATTTGGTGTCTGGGTAAATTTATACATAACATTTCATACTTTAGTAAATCAATTCATTTTTAAGGATGTAAATTGACCAGCAACCTCTTGAACAATTTTTTAGCAAAAAAACATTAGTCCTCTTCATCCACATGTATCACTCAAATCTAAAAGCAGAACGGGGTTTGCTTGAAACCAGTTCATTTTGTTCAAATCAAGGCAGGTGACTTGGAAGTTGAGAAAAGCATGCATGTATAAAATAAATTCTCTGTCTAACAACAAAGATGTAATATGTATTTGACTAAAAACAATAGTAGAGTTCAACACATTTCAAAGCCATATTATTCTGCGAATGCTTTTACATTGGAGTAAATATATTATACAATTAATAATGCAATTAGATGGAGAGATCATAAGACCTCAACGATGTACATGTTCAAATATGATTTTTTTTGGCATGATTTTTTCACTTAACATATAAACTTAATTCAGATCAAGAAAATGTATTACATTCAATTACTGATAAATAATGCTGTGAGCTGGATTGGCTAAGTGGTTAGAGCACTTTCCCTCCATCTCAGCAACCAGGATCCGACTCCCGTGCAAGGCGTTCTCCAGTGTACAGAGCTGTAAATGGGTACCTGATCCCCTTCAGGATCAGGGACGGTAAAGACAGCGAGGGAGAGGACTGGGCACCGCCCTCAATATGCTGGCCCAAGAACAATGAAGGCTCTAACATTTCATTCCCCTACGACCGAAAGGTTATGGGACTACTTTTACCTTTTTTTTTTTACTGATAAGTACAGTAAAATTTGCCACATTAGATTGAAATTACCCAAGCACACTTGCGGCTCAGTGCTTACAGATAGCATACTTCGCATTATTCACAGGCTTGAAGTGATAGAGCTAAATCGAATAGTGAATCTATGATACACCTGATTTTGACAGAGAATTTAGGGCTCCAGAGGTAAAGGATTGGGTTGTGTGGAACATGCATATGTATCAAACAAAATGATAGTGACTGCAATGACAAGCATGACACCAGAATTGAGTCTGTCATTTAAAAAGAATTTGGCCAGGATTTTATCTTTATCAGCAGATGTTTATGTAAACGGTTGGATGAAAGCTCATAGACTGATTTGAAACTATGCTGTTAACGACATTTGTTCATTTACCATTAATTAATTTACAAATTCAGTTGAAAATTCAATGGTCCAGGGTATTATTGAGTATAGCACGGGCTTAACTGTGAGTTCAGCACTAATATATATTTATGGTGTAACATGCATTAAAAAGAAAAGCTGTAGTGGGATACAGGTATATCTACATGCTTCAAATAACCAATCCCACAATATTTAGATCTTCAAGACAGTATCGAAAACAACTTCTGAAAGTTTGTGTTTGTATGAATATAGTAGTATGTTTTAAAATGCAGCATACATGAGGAATACTACTGCGCTTTTCACAAACAACAGTTGAAAATATACAATGTGACCATTTTCAACCATAAACACAAACTGATATACAACACTAAACATAACAACGAAAAGTAGAGATGTATTATTCAAAAATCACCACCATTTCCCAAGCCAGAAATAAGCACTGTTACTAATACTTCTCTGCCACATCGTGCCCATTAGTGAGCTCCAGATATTAGCGTGTGTCACATCACAGCAAATGATATGCTGAGACTTAAGAACAATAAACATTGTCTGAATGAACTCACTTTCAGGTATTCCCAGATTAAATTGTTTTGCACTTCCTACCAATCCTAGTTCTTTGTTAGAATGAATGTGGGAAATTCAAGTCCACTGGGTTGTTGCTCTTTGATCATGTAACCCAGCATGCCTTGTGGCATTGCCATGCATCACTGGTATAGAATATTGAGATAATACACCCAGTACATCATTTGATTTTGATTTGAGTTAAAGTTTATGTCACTTGCAACACAAATAGGTTATTTAAGTGACTGAATTTGAATGTGTCTTCACCTCTCAAAGCACAATGAAAACACAATCAATAGAATTGAGTCCATGGTGTGGGTTGGAGACTCCTAATGAATTGTGTT
>JAUEKS010016622.1:0-10624 GCA_031762815.1 Tylodina fungina
TCTCTCTCTCTCTCTCTCTCTCTCTCTCTCTCTCTCTAAAATATGAATGACATGTAAGGACACTACCTACTCCTTGGACTAGACAATCTAGATCCATTCTTGGTTCAACTTTTAGATCAGATCTATTGTGCAATAGCCTAGACTCTAGACAATGTCCCTAACCCTACTTTGAAATTCTCATTTTCAAAATCACGATGCATGCAAATGCATAGACTAGCCATGCCATAGAGATCTACATCATCCATAGGCTGCCCTATGCAGCAGTTCAGCACTTTCACTCATTGTTTTAGAAACAAGCTACTAAGAATCATGCAGAGGTTTGGATGAAGATCATGGAGCCGAAATAAAAATTAGGTTTCAGACCTCAGAACCAACACAAGCCTCCAATATTAGTGATACTGGAGAGGGTAATCTACATCTACCATGCGTTGTATTGTAATCGTTATATCCCCGCTTTGGGCATATTGTTTGGAAGATGTTCTGTTGTTTATGAATGTGCAATGTATGCTTATAGATCAAAGTAATAAATAATTCAGAACCCAGTCAGGTGTGTACTGTCTAGTAGAAGTTATCAATATTATTCTAGCTGTATTTTGTCAAACTATAGTACTGTGCAGCACCCCCTTTCATTTTTTTTGTTTCAATCCCACAGATCTGCGCATGAAGCTCCAACAACATTCCCAAGATTCAGAGTCTAGCCTTTACCGGCACATATCTTTTGATGAGATCTGCAAGGTGGCAGAGCAGGAGAGGAATGTCCTGATAGGTAGATCCACATCTGTTCCAACAAGTCCTATCAAGAAACTCAATTTTGATGGTACGTAAAATAACTGTTTGACTCATGTATGCTAGAAACAGTCTCAGAATGATCAGATCACAGCATGCACTTATTATATTGGTGCAAATTCGAGGTATCAGGTTCAGAGATCTGTGAGATGAGCAATGTGTGTGGGGTTTTATAGGTAAAGTGAGACACATCACCCTTTCATGGCACCGCCAGCACTCAGGCAATGGTATAGCACTGACTCTGTGTAGATGGTTTTTAATTTGGGTTGCCATATACTCATGAGACAAACACGGCCTTCATTGTGGCCATTCTTTGTGGCGACCACTTAATTGAGTTTAAGTGTATAATGAAATGTAAAGTCATTGTTCAATTAATTTTGCTCATAATGAAAAGCGCATCTCGTCTGTGGTCCGCTAGTAAGAAGATCTAGGTAGTATGCATTTTTATTTAGTGTAATAATTTTCCTTTCAGTAGAAACATTCCCTTCTAAAAATATAATAGAATGAATTCATATTGCTATCTCTGATATAATCATTCCCTCCCTTGTCAAATTCTCTCTATCACTTTTACTCAAACGCACTGTCCTGCTTATTCTAGTGTTCTGCTAAATAAATAGAGCTACTCATGGTGTCACAATGGTATCTTAGCTGGCAGAGGAAATCCTCTTGTTCACACACACTGACATCATAAATATCATTTTAGATTAGTGCACAGCTTTGGTAATTAAAGAAAAAACTAAATGCATGCAGTGCTGCCAATCGTTACGTATTTGGCTTCTTGTGTCCGTAAGTTTGTATTAGTCATTGAAAGTCCGTATTCAGCCTTTTTCGGATCGCTACGGTGATTTTTCGGTTGCTTCGGACATAAGCGCTGTGGACGATCACTAAGTTTACGGTTGTTTCAGATACCTGTGCTGTAAAAACCGAATGTACTATCAATTATTATTTAACCTTTTCTGGGTCACATTTGATTGGTAAACAGAGTGGGACTGGGACATTCTTTCTTCCCTGTGATTGAACCTGGTTTAATATTTATAAATTGTAGATCTATCTAGACAAGATAAAGGATATTGTGATCAATGAGTGCCTTGTCTTTCGATTTGAATTCGCAGGCTATTTTGTTCTATCCAAATCTATTTGGTGCACTTTAAAAGCATCTTCAAACTCGAAATGGAGAAAATGTTGAACCATAATTAGATCGAAGCCCTTTGCTGAGAGAATATATCCTGGTTCAGTGTTGATCACATGATGTTTTGGGCATGCTGTTAAGACACAGTGATGATACTTTTCCGCTGATTTGCGGAAATACACTGTTTTTGTTCCTTTCCGCGAGTTTCCGCCTCAGAGATCCAGGGTTTTTTCCCTAAGCTAACGCTTGCGATGTTGACCGCTTGGCGTTGGCGATCAGAAAGAAAGAAAGCAAAGTAGAAGAGAGCTCCTCTATAGCCTAAGCCTAAATCAGTCTTGTAGTCTCACCCGCTGTGTTGTTCCCCACTCCACCCCACCACACCATGTGGTGCTCTCCGGTACTACTGGTTGGATCACGAGTTCTCCCCCCATTCTTCATTACACTAGGCCTAGATCACCGATAATGTTTCTCAACTGGCGAGTTTTATTGGCCTAAAAAAGTAGGATCACACTGCACAGAAACAGCAATGTTGCGTTAGCGCTATAACTGACTTGCGGCTTTGTCTGATTGCGCTATAGAAGTATTTTATTTACAAAGATAAAGAAAGGGGGAAAACGGGGTTTAAGTATAGTGCCGTTACAGCCGACTTCTCGTTACTTCAGGACTTGTTATAAATGGACTCCACTGTATCGAAGAATAAAAACTAGATCTAAAGCGATACTTCTTCTTTTGTGCTATCTTATCTACTTGACAGTAGTTATTAGTTCGATTTCTGCACATAAAGTCGAATGGCAATACCTATCTAGAAATCTTTCTATGTGCTGCCTGTCGTTGAACACGCTGGATCTAGATCTAGATTAGTCACATTGTTTTCAAATCCTTTTTGGCATTTGGTGATGACATGGATTTGTTAAATCTTATCTAGATCTAGATTCTAAAGTCTGTTGGAATATCGTGTGTTCATTGAAAGGATGAGGCCTTTAGGTAAAAGTGGATTTGGCCGTGCTAGAGAAGTTGACTCTAAGATAAAGAACAAATTTAGATTTGAGTGGCTTGAAAGTGTTGTGAAAGTCGCTGGTAAAAATGCCGGTGATATGGAAATCAGGCTCATTGACAGCATTGTTAAAATTGATCTTGCTGGCAAAGCATTATCCAATTTTGAAATGATGTTTTTGTGATGAAACAACCTGATTGTAAAACCACAGAGAGATATTCCTTTATTCAGTCTTGTTGGTCTCTTGGTATTTTTATGTGTATTTAGACGATGATTAGACTTTATATTTGCTCGATTCCAGGCCCCGTTTATATTGATCAAAATATTTTTTCATGTAGGCTACTTCATCAATCGTGGACATTCTTACAACCATTTCAGTGTCTGTGCTGTACTAGATTCATAACTGGCTAAACTTGTTGATTAGGTTAGGGCTAGGCTTGTTCTATGTTTTGGTGCTTCTACCCAAGCCATAACATTCCTGTCAGCTCGGTCACCTTGCCATTTGTGCTGCGTAACCCAATATTGCCTAGAGCATGATCTAGTATAAAATGACCTTGCGTACCATGTCCTAAACACCGACACGAAGAGGTGAATGCCAAGACATTCGGTTAGTTGACGTCAAGAGCAATGAACCTAAACCATTTGCTACTACGCAAATGAGAAAAACGACTGGCATTACCCTTGTAACTAAGGGGCAATATTTGGGAAAATTTATGATGCTGAAACATTACCCAGACTTGCCAACCCTTCCGATTTTAGCCGAATTTTTACGATTTTTGTTCTGTAGTTCAGCTATTCCGCCCAACCGTACCGATATTCCGCCAGCGCCCGGTCATTGCATTTCGTTTTGGACTTTCCACCTTTTGGATAGTTTTGTTTCCGCCATCCGACTTTTGATATTTGAAAACCTTAACAAAGGAAGTAATCGTATGGATCTACGAATAATTGTATTTTTGTACTCGAGTCCCATTCAATTCATGTTGAGATTGTTGGTATCGTGTAGTACATTTTTCATATTTTATCCACCCGACTAAATTTGATTGAGACGATTCTCTGCGCGAAGCCCATGTCGATCATTCATTTTCGAGTCAACTGTTCAACCTACTGCAGCCCGTTTTTACTTCCAGTATTCTCTCTGGATTTATTGAATCGCCATTGTGTATCAGTGATTTGTTCACTTATTGGCGATAATAGATAGCTCTCGCTTGTTTATTCTAGCTATCGTTGTTTCCAAGTGTACTGAAAAACAATTATTCGATCTAGATCTAGATAGGCCTAGTAGTAATCTAGTTTCTACATCCCTGGAATCTTGTGCATTATCGAGGATGGCAACACCGCCACCGTAAAAAAAGAACAACTAGACATTTGCAATCATTTAGATCTGTGTATGAACAAATGTGGCCAGGAGTTATTAAATCATCTAGGAAGGGTGATGAATTTACACTTTGCTGTGTGTGTGTTACTGACTTTAAGATAGCCACATGGGTTCTAATGACATTTCTAATAAAAGTAATTTGGGCGTTTGAAGGTCTGATTCCTATTTTTGGGCAGACACTTCTATTTTCTTAAAGTCTGATTCCTCTTTGGCGGGTCTTTGGGTTGGCAATTCTGCATTACAAACATCATTTTTCAGGATATGTACCCTTTCAGGCTGTTTACTAATTATTTTGCTTTCCTATCATCACAAAATTTTTGATAGGCAGCTAATGAAGGTTGGATTCTGGGGGTGGGGTTCAGCATTCGTAAATTTTAAATACATTTTTTTTGTTTATTTGTCTTTTTCCAGAAACACCACAGCCAAAACAGCACAATTTTACAGTTCCAAGTATGTCCAAACACATGAGTTTCGATGACCATATGGTGAAAGCTTGTCAGATGAACAAACCCACTGCTGTTCACAGCATTCCAGGAAAGATCATTCATCGGCCTCGGGCCCTTCCTGCACAGGCCAAGAACATTTCTCTGTGCACTACCTCTCCTAGTATACGGCGCAGAGAGACCATCATCGTGTCCAAGTCAGGAGAGGTGCGGTCTCTGAACAGCCAGGGCACCTCCCAGCACATCCCTCTATCCCAGTCCCAGATTGAGCAGGTCCTACAGTCCATCCAGTTGGCCAAACCCAGTGCACAGAGGCAAATCAAGTTCAACACACCACCAGAGGAGCACAGCACCTGCTCATCCCTGTTGGGAAGGAGCCTGCTGCTATCGCCTACCTGTGACATGGCTGCTCTGAATGAGACAAGTCCCATGCCTGGAACCACGTTTGTGAACCGCACACTCAAACGCAATATGGTGGAGGTGGATGGTCCCGATGAAAAAAGGATGAAGTTTGACCTTTCTACTCCACCATGCGGTTCATCTGTAAATGACTCTGGAGTCGGTGATAGTTTCTCTACAACCCCTGAAATACGGATCGGTTTAAAACGAATTAACAGTATGCCGCCTCCAACTGCTACTTCCGCCTCTTCAGCTTCACGTTACCTCCCTCAAATTATTGTCCATCGGGTGAACAGGTCATCGACGTCTCCTGCGGGTCAGAGAATCACCCTCCAGATGAGCAATGAGACTCCCAGCAGTCAGTACACCTCCCTGCTTTACGACAAGTCTCCGACACAGCCTACTACGGTGGCTGGGCCAGTTGTGGATGATATCCCCCTCACACCCAACACGGCTCCAGTTTCTTCCTTAGTCAGAAATAACAGTTGTGGCAACATCAGCTCAACTCCCAGACCCATCAGGATTATTGCAAACTCTGTAAATGCTGCCCCACAGTCCTCTCCCGTGACTCAGGATTCATTCTCCTCACCATCCACTCCAAGCAGTAGCCCAGCTGTGTTCTCAGTGTCGATGTCTGCCCCGAGTACTTCGAGGGGGACGGTCAGCGTATTGCAGCACTCCAGCAGTCTACGGAAAGTTTTGACTAACAGCAATTCCTTGCTTCCTCGCTCTCACAGCAGCTCATCCTCCCCTTTTAAAATGGTCGTTCCATCCTCCAGCAAACTTTCTGCAACCACCACTTATGTACTGAAAGTGCCGACAGGCAATGTAATCAACAAGACGGCTACAAGTTAGTTTGGACAGAGTTGTAGTATATTGCTACCTAAAATTTTTTTAATTGTTTTAGTAGGTGGGGTGTCAATATATATATATATATATATATATGGGCAAATCCATCGTCACTGACGTGGCATTCAGAGACTTTCAAATGCAAATACCTCCCAATTGATGAAAGTTCTTTTATTCTATGGCAATCCACCATAAGCAACTAAAAAGTTAACAGAATCCAAATTGAACTGTAACTTTAGGAGTGACGAATCAAAAAGACCCCATCACTGACGTGGCAAAGAACGGACAACACATTTCAGGTGCCATACATAGAAGATTGAAATTAATGGAACAGTTGGAACTTAAAGCGATATCAGCAACAATTTTTAAGTATCACCTCAAAATTTTGTCACTGACGTGGAAAATTTGTCATCATTATTTCAAAGACCTATAACTTAAAAGCCATTACAGTAATTAAATCATATTTTTTTTTATTTAAACCAGTTAACTAAAATCAAGACCAAAATTTAAAAAAAAAAAGACATTTTACTGAGTTTTTATGTTTTGGCATAACTCAGACCAACATTTTAAAATTAAATTTAGTATAAAAATGAAAATGCTAAAGTTTTGTGACTGAAATTATGCAAAAATAAATAA
This sequence comes from Tylodina fungina, assembly GCA_031762815.1. Lineage (NCBI taxonomy): Eukaryota > Metazoa > Mollusca > Gastropoda > Umbraculida > Tylodinidae > Tylodina > Tylodina fungina. The sequence continues at coordinate 6,612 of JAUEKS010016622.1, forward strand.
AAATTACACAACTAAATCACATCTCAACTTTGGAAATAAAAGAAGTAAATCAAACCATAGGACAGGGACATGAACTTTGTCACTGATGTGGCAAGAAATTTGGTCACTGACGTGGCAGTAATGAACTCCTCATTTTGAGGGCTTACAGCTTATGAATCTTTGACTGTAAAAAAATAAAACCCATTTCAGTTGAAAGAATAGGAATGTCTTTAGTTCCGAGACCTCAATTAGAGACAAAACAAATGTAAATTGAGTAATACGCACTTGCTCCCCAGTGGGCAGTCATAACTTCATTATTGTTGTTTCACTGCGTATTTTTCAGAAAACTCTTCGCATAGGATTTCTCTTGCGGTGAGTTTACTCATGAGAAATCTTTTCTGATAGTGCTGTGTCTTGGCAATAATTCATGCTTTTTGACAAATTTTAGTCTAAGAATAAGTTTCTTCTTTACTTCAACATTAAGGGTTTCCATTTTCGCCTCCTTTTTCATCTTTTCACCCCATTGGTAAAATTTCACGTCTCTCTTCATTGTTATTTGGTATCAGTTTGTCTATCAAATCTTCTGGATTGCTATTAGTGTTCACAATGATCGAGATGATCAGGATTTTTAAAAAAACATGTATAGACTTTTTCAACAGATGTTTAAGGTTCAGACTTTGAGAAAGGCTTTTGTTAATACTAATACCCTTCACCAAAAGCTCATCTCATGATATATACAGTAGCCTACATTTTGACCTCTTTCTGGTATTGGAAGCAGGTATTGTGATCTAGTGCAGAAAATTTTGATTTTCCAATTTTCATATATGTGGGTTATCAGCTTTGAACTGTTGGTGGGTTCCCCTTACTTTTGACAGTAACAATTTCTTCTGTTTTCTCACCTTACCCTTCTCAGTCGTTATTGTCACATTTTTTCCCAGGCATTTGTCAATAGTTGGGTCCTGACTCATAAAATTCTTTCACAATGTTTTCAAGTTCTCCTTATTGGTGGAAGTTTCAAAGGGTGTTTTGTATCATTTGCCAAGGGCTGTAATGATAGCAGACTTTCTGTGAGGGCAGCTAGGCAAGTGACTGAGCCCTGCTCAATGCACATTCAAATGCTTGGGCAGAGTCGAAGGCTTTCTTATGGGTTGATTGTTTTGGCGTTGAATTCTTTTCATTATAACCCTCCATTTCTTTCTTTTTTTTTGTCAGTTGCTCTTTTTAAATTCTTTTTTTTTCTTCTTCTGTATGTTCGGCTCTTGATACAACTTGTCATCTGATCTTTTCACGGTATATTTGTCTTTCTTCCTTTGTCATCTTCCAGTGCATCGTTCACATTTGCTCAGCAGATGTTGACTTTTTGGGACCATTTCTCAGAAGCTGCCTGGGTATATAAACATAAACAAAAATATTTAGTACAAAATATCAAAAAATTATCCAAATAAAGATTAGTAGTCATTTAATATGACTTAAATTAATGCAATTAGGACTAAAATTTAGTGATGCCGGGTATGTCATTTTCATATTTGATTGCTCTATGTAATAACTTTTGCCATGTCAGTGACAAATGTAAGTGACGCTCTTATATGACCAAATTTAGAACTAGATACTTCAAATTTTGCACTTACCCGCAATCCCAGTAAAGTGATCCTAAACTGGCATACAAAAGAAACCTTTCATGGTGAAAAATAATTTGTCCTTTTTTGTCACTGGTGTGGGATGCTATAGAATGTTTTAAGGTTTTGATCAATAAAGAGTAAACCCATTGTGGGTTCAGATGATATAATTTTAAATAGTCTCTTGTTTAATATTATGAGTTAAATATAGAAATAGCAACAGTAAGTTAAATTTACCTGTCTTTTAGCCTGTAACATGTACATTCAGAGATGTCTGCTGCTTAAAAGGAAATGTAGAGCTGTTTTCTTCTAAAGATATATGAAAATTAAACTATCCTTCTTACTAAATATCAGGACCAATATAGTTCATCTACAGTTTCGATTTTTTACCCCAGTGATCATTCTTTATAGACTTGCCCATATATGCACATGTGTGTGTATATATATATATATATATATACACACACACACACACACACACGTGCGCGCGCACAGAAACTAGTTTTTTTTCTTTTTTTAAAAAACTAGATGATCGTCTTATTTTTAAAATATTCCTCCTTTATTTTACCAGGGGTCTTAACATTATAAGAACATTTCTTTTAAAGTGGATGGCCTGTTTTAAGGTCTTCAATTCAGTAGCATTTTTATTTCTATCTGGCTTTGACTCAGGCAGCCATTGAATTATTTTCTATTTCCTGGTGTGGGTTTTGTTTTGTTATTATCTTCCCGCTTGTATTTGTGCCATTATCCTTGGCTTACCTCAAGAGTATAGAGACGTGTCATTGCTCAGCATTACTTTAAACATTTTGTTCTGATGTGTGTACCTTGTGTTATGGCAGTGTGTTAAGCTCACAGTATTATCTCACCATTGCTACACTTGCATTCTATAACACAAACTTGTGAACTCTCTCTTTTTCTTTCTTTGTAACTTCCTATTATTAAAAAATAGTTCGCCAAACTGGCCCTTGTCAAATCTCTTCTTCATGCAACCATAAATATGACTCAAGTGCACACTTTAATTATTCCTTTTGTACACTATAAATCAACAATAAACCACTAGACCTACCTTTATGCAAAAGGACGCTTGTTGTGGCTTGCCTCTATTATTACACTAAAATTAAAATAAACTCATCAGCAGGCCAGAGACTAGGAACTCTTAGTCTAGCTTGTTGTTTATGATGTTGCGTTGGCTAGTCTTGAAACTAGGTCCAAGGATTCGGGCACAACCTCCCAGTCCCTCACACCACGAAAAGTCAGTTGATTGTTCTTGTTATTCCTTCTTATTCAAGGCCTTCGTTGCACTGTACTTTGACAGGTAGTTTGTGTTGAGGCTTGACATATATAGGTCTACCAGTGATGATAATTTTATGCCATTTGGCGGAAATCCTCTTTTTTTCCTTCAGTCCGTCATTTTCTTTTCTTTTTTATCAGATAGGCTTGCATAGGGGCTGAAAAGTGGTGAGGGATGTTTTCATGCATGTTTTGAGGTGATGAAAGATTCTCTTTTTTGACAATTTTCCGTTATCATCACTGACTCTTTTGTGTTTAAATATTAGAGAAATAGCAGTTTGTCAAGGATTGACTGGGTCAAAAATCATGTTATTACTCTTACATAACCTCACCCACCCTACCACATTTTTTTGCATTTTAACCTCTTCCCCATTCTCTGCACCAATGTATCATTTATTGTGTACGTTCTGGTCTTAGAGTCACTTTTTCTAATAATCAAGAATTTTTTAGTTCTCCTTAGTCATGGACAATCTTGCAACAATGCACTACCACTGAGTGCTGGTAGTCAGCTTGTACTCAGCCGAGGACTTTGGGTAAGGATTGTTTGAGTGATTTATGATATATGCGTACATGTATTTATAAATTGTATAAATGTGGAATGATAGAATATGTACTCATTTGAATGCGTTAATTTATTATTGTAAATTTATTTATGACTCAACATGTTACCTTTTATCTCAACAAAATGAATTCTCGTGTACAGTATAAGCTGCGCAAGTGCACGCACTTCGGGAGGAAGTCAAAGCTTGCACTCGTGCGTACCGTGCACTTGCGTGAAGCACCGGTTAATTCCTTTGGTTAATTCCAATGACGTCACAATACGGGCTATTTTAGGATAGGCCACACTGGGAGCGAAGTGGGTTGGATGAGGTGAAGCGAGACAACCAAACACAGAGATAAAGAGGTGACTGACCATAGGCCTAGCCTACTGCCAGCGAATGGAACGAGGCGGGATGTGGCGGAGGGGCGCGAAAGATCGGACCATTAATTTTCCTTTGTTTGTCGACACTCGCATCGCCAGCGGTCCAGCCTGTGTCAGTAGGGTGCACACGTGCAATCTACATACCTGCTGTGCTTTCTTTCATGCTACAGAGTAGGCCTAGATCTACACTTTTAGTGACGGACAAG
>JAUEKS010016733.1:0-10623 GCA_031762815.1 Tylodina fungina
TTTTGTTTGTTTGTGATTCTTAATACCTGACATTTTTCTGGGTGGAATTCCATTTTCCATTTTTCTTCCCATTTTTTAAGAGTATCTACATCCTTTTGGAGGGTGTTGCCATCATTAGTCATTTTAATTTCTCTATATAAAAAGCTGTTGTTTGCAAAGTTTCTAAGATTAGTTCCTGGAGAGAGTTTTTTTATTTATGTCATTTATGTATATTAAGAAAAATAATGGTCCAAGAACTGTACCTTGAGGTGCACCTGATTTAACTAGAATTTTGTCAGATTCAGTGCCTTAAAGCAGAAAGAGTTACTGAAGTACTGAAAGCAACGAGAGATCAAGAAGTGTGGAAGGACATGACCACCAACGCTACCCAGCATGGCATCTGATAGATAGTAGTATCTCTTTCTTATTTCTTTTGGAGTAAAAGTTTTATTGTTATGGATGTCTTGGTTTAATGTTGTATGCAGTCTCGCTATTTCTGTGCCAGTAAGGCACAATTATGTGACATGAAGAATTTAAAAACCAACTGGAATGTGCTTGTAGTCAATACTTTCAGAAGAAAAGCAATAAATTAATTCCTCCAGCCCTACTCCCAAAATATATCAAAGCAGGTTCATGAACACCAACTCTTCTCTATATTTTGAAATAAATAGAAAATCTGAGCGTTAGGAAAGAATGTTTTAATTGGGCTTCTTCTGAAGTGAATGTAATGTAAAAAAAAACCCAAATCTTTGTTAATGTAAAAAATATTCTTTGGAATAAATTTGTTACAGGAGTAATGCAAGCTAAGAAGAGGGTGAAGTATGGAAAATTAGAGGGGTCCATCAGGAATGTCTCAGAAATGTTTAAAAATTAAAGGGAAGCTGGTCGTTATGTGCATGCCTGTATTGTGTAATAAAGTATTAAATGAAAATAAGGCACCTAGAGATTGGGGGAAAAGTATTCTTATCCCGATATATAAATATGAGGCGGACTCATGAAGAATTAAAATTAAACTCTTAAAATAATGACTAAATCTTCTGGAGTCTGTACTAGAAAAAAATTATCAGGGAATGTTTTGAGGTAGATGTGATGAATCCTATTAGTGAGTGGGTTAGCCACAGAAATGTCCAGGAGACATAGGAGCAACTCCTGGAAGATGCACCTGATTTTTAGTCTTGCAGCAGCAGGACACTAGGGACAGTCCCCATTCAACTATTTTTTTCTGTCTACGAGTGTTCATGCGGCCAACACAAATAGTTGGAGGTCTGGATGTCTTATTATGGTTATATTATTGAATCCGTGAACACAATATCATTAGGGGGGGGCAGTAAAGAGAAGCTGTCATAGCATCTAACAGCGGACTCGTATGGGCAAAAGTAGAAGAAGAGTGTACAAAATTCAATCGCTAGGTATGGGTGACATCTTGGGCTGAATGCTGTGTGTCAAGGGTAAACAGGTATAAGACTTCATAATGATGGTGATGGTGCTGGTGATGGTGCTGGCGGCGTTGGAGGTGGTGGTGCTGCTGGTGGTGGTAGATGATGATGTGATGGCATTTTCTTTTTGTTCATGAATATGTACAGAAATGCTCATACGAAGGAAAGTTCATTTGAATCTAAGGATCTAATTATTCTGATGGGTGTTCAATAAAAACAATACTAAATACAATTATTTTTATTTAGTGCTCTTGAGATTTGAAATAATGTATTTTCAGTTTCAGTTTCCATTTCTCCTGATTAATGTAAGTGTGTTGTTCTCTCTTAGAACACAATAGAAAGCTGTGAGGCAGCACAGAGCTTGTTGAAGGAAACACGTGACCATCATTACCTCTCCAGGAGAGCCATCATGTTTGCAGCTATGCTCGCATTTAACCAGGTCAGTTTGTTAAGCATGAGAAATGAGATACGTTGTGGAAAGAATTGTTCTTAAATATCGGTATGTCCTCAGCTTTTTCTTCATTTTTTTTTGTCCATAAAGTAAATTGTCAAGAAATATGATAGATTAATTACATTGGAATAGCCGGTAGAATTGTTCCTACAACCATTGCTGCTTAACCCTCTCCCAAGTAAGTAGTGATTGATTTTGGGCTGTATAACACCCCTTTTTGAAGTTCTTACTCGTTACGTCAGATCTTCTCTCTCATGAAATTTGGAATGATAACTTCATCAAGTACTGGATGTCTGTAGCAAGAGACCAGATATTGAGTTTGAGGCGATCAACTAGGGAGGGGTTCTGATGATGATGATGATGATGATGATGATGATGATGATGATGATGATGATGATGATGATGATGATGATGATTAGTAAAGACATTCAAATAAAACTGGTAGTATGGATGTGGTTGATGTATTAGACTGATATAAGAATAAACAATGATGTTCTCAAAGTTAACCAAAATATCCAGTGAATTAGAAGCACAAAAAGTGTGTATTTGTGTGTGTGTATCTATCTATCTATCAACTATATATATATAGTTTTGCTTATAATTCTACAAGACCTGTTTAGCATCAACAGCTACATCATCTAGATAAACAGCATGAGATGTGCATAATTTGTTTCAACAGTAATGTCAGTATTTCTTAGACATTTGTTATCATTGAAGCCTGCAACGAGCATTACATCTAAAACGAAGATTAAGCCATGATTAGTGTATATGAAATGTTCCAACTTTTTAAATGTAGAAAGACCCCAAATCTGAAAGGTCTTTGTGTCTATTTGTTGTTTCTCCAGAGCAGAGTCAATACAGCCTTAGAAATACTTAATTTGAGCCAGGAAAACACAACTCTGCTAAATATGAAGGTAAGGAAGTAAGAAGTCTCTTTATTATTATTATTGTTATTCTTCTTCTTCTTCTTCTTCTTCTTATTATTATTATTATTATTATTAAGGAAAATACTGCCACTCTCCTCTGCTCTCCTACTCGTCTGTCTGGTGTACAGTGGGTGGGATAAATGCTGCATTTTTTGCTGTCTACAATTGTGGACATCTCTGGAGATTGTTGTTTAATGCTTGACACGGAGCCATTTTCCATCTTTTGGAAGGTAGCTTTTTTGTCTTGCAATTTTTCATGTTGGTTTGATGAGTCCATCTACTTTCTCATTTCTTGGAAGTTGGTAATGTGTTGGTGTCCTCTGCAGGAATGTCCATCGGCTGTGGTCTTTGAATGCCTTCGTTTGTTTATTTCTTAGTGATGTCCTTTGAGATGAGGAACTGTATCTCCTGTGGCCTTTAGGGTGGCAGTGTGTTGGACAGGGAGGTAGCCTGCTGATATGCATTCCTTTTGCCTTTGCTCATGGAAACTGACATAAACAATTTCAGCGTAATCCTAAAGTCCCATCCTATCCTTTACATATTACTACTAAGTAAATCCTTGTATGATGTCTGGAAAAGAATTGGCTTATCGCAAATAGCTGGAATAGTAGGCCTATATTGGGGCTAGAAAGCTGAAGATGTCCTGTTTTCTCATTGGTACAGTTTTGACTCGAAAGTATTCTGCCATAGACTGGCATCGTATTCAGATTGTCACTGTGCGCTTTGTGCTACTGAAACTGAAATAACCTATGAGCCGAATGATGTGAAAGGACTGTTTTTTTTATGTTTGTTACCAATGGCCTGACTGGTAGGAACATGACAATCACTTGACAAAAACCCACAGGCTAACATTTTTAATTTTGGAAGGAATAAAGGGGGTTGGTATGTTTCTCAGTGTTGCATTTACAGTTTAATATTCAGCCAAACGGACATGCATATAATTTGCTGACTTCTGTAGTCAATAGGGTATAATTCATTATTCAGGGATAACTCCATGAAAAAAACTGCTTTTTAAGTGTACTTAGTAGAGAAACATTTGTATTTGATTAATCATCCAAGAGATTTAACATTAACTTATCATTAAGCATATATTGAAAACCAATAGGTAGCTTTGTTAACCTAAATTTGATCATGACCCAATTGGGTGGCGAGTCTGCCGTCATCTTTGACTTTGTTCTCTTTTTCTCCAGCTAATGTGCTGGTCCAGATTGGGAGATATCCCTCTCCTTTTTGCCAGATTATACAAAGCTTTAGAGCGATCTCAGGACATAACCAAGCCATTTTCTGTGCGCTTGTTTAGTGATACGGTAGGTGGATCAACTGGTTTGACAATATTGACATAAGATGCTAATGGTTTCTTGTGTAAATTGCAGTGATGACTTATTCATAAAAATACAAAGCTATATTTTTTATAAGGAAATGGGGGAGTTTCTGGGGATCTTTGAGTTATGTGTGGCCTCCATTCAGTCTAGTGAAAATGGTTGGGACATGTCCCTTGGTGAGGTATTGATAAGATCACCTAATATTTGAAATTGGAAGTTGAGGGATGAAACCAAGTGGAAGTCCTTTTATAGTAACTATCATAGGGAAGACATGAAAATAATAGACCACAGTTTATGTAAGATATTTCAACTTTGATCCTTCCCAGTTAAAAGGTAGCACATACACGCATATTCCATCTTTCTTTTGGTTTGTCATTTGCTGTCAGATGAGCGAAATTCGTCAGGCTGTCAGGTCCAAAGGAAGTGAAAAAGATATGTCACGGCTACATGAACTGGATGGAAAGCTGCGTCTGGCCGGTGCACTCAGCGTTCAGGTGTCCACTGCATTCATGGACAGGACCATCCCAGGAGACAGTGAATTCAAGAAAGAGTCTGGAAAACCTTCAGCTATTAATTCTTTTCCTGAAAGACGGTAGTTTTATATTAAATTAAATGGTATCAAAATTAGGGCTTGTTATATTTTATTATATAGTTTTAATAAAGCTTTTTTTCGCAACAATTTGGATTTCTGTTTTAAGTCATTTCCAACCGTTGCCCATCCCTCCTGGTCTGCCTCCTGCTTAGTGGTAGATTGATGGGTTGTCTTCAAAACGTGTAAAACTTTTTATTTCTTAACCAATCTTTCTGAATTTGGAGATCTTCGAGTTTAAATGCTTTTGCTGTAGCCTGTTACTACATCCATCATCATAATTAGTTTCATAATAAATAAACTGAAATGGCCCGCAATTTCAAATTCAAAGATTTCCTGGGCCTATTGGTGATGGATATCAAAAGAAACACATTGAATAGAAACTTATTAATCTGTAATTCTGTAGTTGACAAAAAAATATTGACATATCCTTTGAATGTTTTATTTTATTCATCTTATTTTTAATTGGGGGTTTTTTGTTGTTTTTTTTCCATCCTCTGGTACCAGTACCTTGCGGGGTCGAGGGGCGAAGCAAACTTCTTTCTCTCGTCTGTTGTATCACCCGCTGCATGGTGATATTGTGTTTGTCCAGTAGTTCTTTTACTCCATACATCCATCTTTTCCTGGGCCTGCCATCTTCCCTTGTGTCCATCTGCTTTTTTATTGTATCAGGCTGTCTGGTGGCAATCTTGGCAGGTGTCTGAAACCATTTTACTTTTTGTTTTGCTATAAATTCCAAAATTCCAAACTATGGATAGAGCCGACCTGTTCTCTAATTATTCCGTCTCTCCTTGTGATGTTTAATATTTTCCTGAGGCACCTCATTTCATAGGCATTTATCTTACTTTGGTGGCTCCTGTTCATTGTCCATGTCTGGGCTTGATAGCACAGAGTTGGTATAAAGATGCTATTTACCAATTGGCGCTTTATTTCTATTGTGATGTTGAGATGAATAATGCCACCTAAAGGAATAAAGAACTTGCGAATATCAGTCAACTGGTCAGCCACCTATGCAAAATGGTATACATATATATAAATGGTGCCAATACAGATGCTTTTGTTTCAATTACACAGAAAAACTACAAATACAGGAATGCAGAGTTTATTACAATGTACAATTACAAGTTAAAGAAAACAGCTCAAGAACACAATTAATAGTTTTAAATATGTAAAAATAAAGGTACTTTCCTTCACTAATATGTGTGAAAACCCAACAAATCATGCCATATCTCTTTTTAATAGAATTTTTTGTATACTTTTAAAACTCTGATAGCCGGTGTACTAATATAAGCCCATTTCAATACGATATACTGTGGAGTCCACATAAGATAAACTCGCATAAGATATAATCTCGTTTAAAATAAATTTTTTGTCCGGTCCCGTTTTTTTCCTTATATAAGCCAACTAATCAAAGTCTGGTTTAAACAAACATGAATCAGTCTCGGTTCGGTTAAAATAAACTTTTCTCTGCCATAGTGGCTGTCTTTCCCCCACCTCCATGCGCCAACCCCGACCCACATCAGTTGCCCGCAGTCGCACTCGAGGCCATCACAGTCAGTCACACATTGCTCCATCGCTGCTCGTCGTGTCACGTTTGGCTTGACCTGGACTGGGGGAGCAAGCGTTGCGCGCGAAGCATCTCATGCCCCTCTCTCTCTTTGGCTTTGTTCACCAATTGGCAATCGTGACTAGATCTAGACTAGATCTAGATCTAGAAAATCTAGATCTAGGCTGTGCCTGTGTGCTCAGCACACATATTACATGTGTACTATAAAATAAATACAAAATAAAAGAAACAAAACAAAAAACAATTGAGTATTTTTGAGTTGAGTTAAAGTTTTATGTCACTTGCAACACAAATAGGTTATTTAAGTGACAAAATGTGTCTTCAACTCTCAAAGCACACTGAAAACACAATAATTGAATTGAGTCCATGGTGTGGGTTAGAGACTCCTAATGAATTGTGTTGCTTAAAAACATGTACATTTATAGATGTGCATCTAGATCTATACCAAATGACAAGACTATGCACGCATCATTGACAAAGAGTCACACACTCCATTTTCATTAACAGGGGAGGCTACCCATCCCTCATTTTAAATTGAAAGGTTGTTTCCTTGATGGATAAGATAAACCTTGCTTAAGATAAACTTTTTTTCTGGTCCCAAGGAGTTTATCTTATGAGGACTCCACTGTAGTAAGTAAAGTGCCACATTTCAAAGGCACAAGTCAGAAATTTCATTAAGGGGGAAAAGATGATGACAGTCAATCCATGATAAACTTAGCCATAAACCAGGAGATGGACCTAACATTAATTTCAATTTCAAACCAATTCATATTTATTTGTATGATTAGACTTCATACAACTTTATTGTGCCTGGGCCCAACTGACTTTGCTGAGACAATGACAACAGAAACAATGGGTCATATCATCATCTACCCATCATCATATGTTTTTGTTGGGTTTTTTTTTGTTGGCTGTTTTTTGGGGTTTTTTTTAGGGGGGCAGCTGACCCGATTACAGGAGTTAGAGATTCAACTGTTTTTGTTTTTCATTTGTTTTAAAGCAAATGTTTTATATCCTTTCTGACAAAAACCAGACTCATAACATAGAAATGTAAATGTCTTTCGTCTTCTGAGAAGTTAGCTTTTATGAAATCGGGCATAATCAATAAGAAGAATGTTTTTGGCCGATGTTCCTGATAGCAAGGGGTAGGTCAAGACACCACATATCTCTTAGTCTTAGAGCTCTTTTTGAGTGAGTGAGTGAGTTAAAGTTTTATGTCACTTGCAACACAAAAATAGGTTATTTAAGTGACAGAATGTGTCTTCAACTCTCAAAGCACACTGAAAACACAATCAATAGCATTGAGACCATGGTATGACTCCTAATGAATTGTGTTGTGGTATACTGCAATGCCACAACAGACATGAAGTAAGCCAATGGGCTTAGGGCTTTCTTTCTCATTTACTTTGAAACAAAATTCAGGATCCTTTCTGACCTCACCTAACTCTTATACATTGCAGATATCTTGGCTTTCACCTACGCTAAGTATGAATGAATGACTTGAGTTTTACACCCCCTTTCAACACATTAAAGGTTATATCAGAGGTAGGATCTACGTTTTAAACGTGTATCGCCGATAGGACAAGGCGACTCGACATGAGCCACAGGGTCAGAGAAAACAAAAAAATCTTGGGGTGAACCTGGGCTCGAACCCGCGACCGTCTTCTGAGGCGAGTGTCTTAACTACTCCCAAGCTGAATATGCTGCCCCACAATGCTGCTATGCCAGTAAGTGTGCACGGTTAAATACAATTTTACCCCAATTTATTTTGACCGTAGTCCATCACCAATGACGATGATGTGCTCGGTTTCAAAATATGGGCCATGAGTTCTTAGCAGAGTCGAGGGAGGTACTACTAGTAAGCTGTTGTATCAGGGTCAGTAACTGAGCAAACAGTTTGGCGATGAGAGAAGCAAGAATATCCTTGATGAATCGGTTTTATCTACTTAATTTGTGGAAGAACATAATGGGAATGCTAAATAAGGATAATGAGCCCGTGTTCGTGCAATTGCTAAGACCTGAACATTTTTAAGTGGACCTGAAAATGTTTTTGGCCACAATCTTCAAATTTAACATATGCTTCATTTTGTTGGGTCGCCACACATATACAAAGATGATACCTAGCAAGAATGTAACTACAGTACTGGCAGTGATCTCTATAAACTTTAATCCAAATCCAAAACAAATGTCTGTGAACAATAAATGGACAGCTCACTTTTTATATATGATATAAAATATATATGATTTATAAAATAATAAAATAATTACATTATATTCTAGGCTTATAATCAATTTCAATGAGGGATTAATAAAGAATACTTGATAATTGATATTATGTACATATTTCATGGTTTAAAAACATGAAAGTAAATAAAGACCATAAAATACTCCAAAGGCCAATTCTACATTTGGACCCAATAATTTTTCACATTTCTGAATGGCATCAGATTTTTTGTTATCACAACCTGTTTTTATAAGCTCATGTAAATGAGTCACTCATTAAAATGTTCAGAACTAAATGGTGAACACAGCTAATAAACCAGACATGATGAGGAAACCAGATAACCGTGAAGTGAAAAGCTGGAAACAATGAAACTGTGCTGAAAATCATGCATCCTCCTAAAACGATATATTTTTCTCAATTCTAAATCGTAATATGTGTAACTTTCTATATTTACACACACGCTAATGAAACTGTAATTTTCTTGGGTCATGGACAATGGTCAATGTGCCCATGTTTTAATGTTAATTTACTTTTAGCTTGAGCTCAGCACAAACAGCTTGTAAACATGTCTCACATATAAGCTGAGGTACTGTTATAAAAAAAAAGAAAGCAATTAATAGATAACACTGACATAGGCATATGTTTACATAGTTATGAAAGCCTCATAGGTACTGAACCGGAATGTGGAAATGAATGAACAAAGCAATATGACAAATAAAATGCATGCGGTGAGTATATTATGCAATGAAATGGTTGGTGACAGGTCTCATCGCATTGATGCAGTTAGTAAGTGTACGGAACAGCCATCGTCTGCCGGGCTTACACAGTGGATATGGATTCATGAGAGGCAATGAAGAAGGAAATTTGTGGACTTCTCATAGTCTGGATACATTCCCTTTTTTTTAAGCAGTCACATTTCCGGCTATTGAGTAACTGGTAAGCAACTAACCGGATCCAGTTAGCGATCAGTATTTGGTGATCTAAATATGTTGTCAATGAGTACAACATTATACTTATTGGCATATATGAAAGCTCTTCAATCTAATTGATTTAAAGACCATGTTGAGTTTTCGGGTATTGGGAATACGTCAGACAGTTTGCTTTATCCCTACACCCATAAATTTGCTCTCTGACATGCATTGGTGATTATCTTTGTTGTAACCAAGTTAGTCATCTCTATACTAAAATTATAATGCTGGTGATGATTACTAGGTCTATACTCCTAAAGAATCAGGACCACTCAACCAGGCACATTTCAGTTGGCCTTTCTCATATCTAATATATCATTTTTGTTTGTCACTAACTAACAGTGGCAATCCTATCTTGTCACATAATCTGACACCTTATTTTTATTTCTATTACTCTTTGTCTTCTTTTCAGTTTTTAGTGCAGAAGTATTTCAATATCTATAGGTAGTAAACAGCCTCTATGAGAAAATATTATGGCAACCTGTCAATTCCCCTCATAATTTCAATCAATTCTGTTCTTAGTTAATGTTAAATTTTGTGATATCAATATACATAATACATGATATGACGTAGGACAAAATATATCTTCATCTATACCTATCTACTAACCTATCTGTCTATTTATCTATCTGTGTGCATGTCAGTGTATACAGATACATATGTATAAAATATATGCTGATATATTTGCATCAACAAAATGACAGAGCAGCAGAAAATGAGTCTACAGAATCAGAAAGTGCCAGAGAAAGAAGAGTATTAAGCATTTGGGGTCAACGATACAAAATGATGGAGGAAGTAGCAAAGAAGTTAAGAGGCGCATCCAGGCAGAGTGGAATGGATCCGCAAAAGTTATCGGACTGCTGTATGATAAAAGGGTGCCCATGGTGGTGAAAGGGTTAATCCATAGAACACTGGTTAGGCTAGCCATGCTCTATGGAATGGAAACTACCGCTCACAAAGGAGCTGAATGCAAACTTGGACGTGGCAGAGGTGAGGATGCTCACTACTGGGAAAGATTAGAAAGGATAAAATAGGTAATGAAACAATAACTGTTTAACAGCAACCCTAAGTGTGGCTGAAGTATCAAGTTGAGTTGAGTTAAAGTTTTATGTCACTTGCAACACAAATAGGTTATTTAAGTGACAGAATGTGTCTTCAACT
>JAUEKS010016844.1:0-10621 GCA_031762815.1 Tylodina fungina
TGGTACAATCAGCTTCGCAAACACCTTGATGGCTTGAGCACATGAAGGATCCAGAGATGGGTGGTAGGAGGTAGCACTGCCGTAATACGTGAAGACGTTGTACACGTAACCGGTCTCGCTGTCACACAAGCCGAACGTCTTGATGTGATACTTTGATGGCTTGGATGCGTTGTACTGCTTGTAGCACCATCTGCCCTTGTAGCCTATTACCATCTCGTCAACTGCCACCGAGATATTCGGGTAGAATGCTCGCTGGAAATTTACCATAAGCTTTTCCAGGAATGGTTCGATCTTCTCCTGGCTCATTGCATCCTCACCGCCGGCATGGAGCATGGTGTGGTACAGCATCTCAAAACGAGGTCTGGTCATCGTTTTGCCATACCAGGGAGTATATTTGTGCTCGATCTTGGTGGCCCAGTAAGACTTGATGCTCTCCCTCTGATCCATGCCCATGGCAATGAGGATGGCAAAGAAGTTGAACAGCTCCGGACGGGTGACTGGTTCCATACGGTGAAAAGATGAGTGCTTTTGCAGGGGCGTGTTCATCGCTTTCCTCTTTTCACCGTACGCATTCATGTCCTTGATTAGTGAATCAAGCAGCTCTGGAGTTAGTAATGCCAGGAGACAGTCCAACTCGGTCGATTCTGCATTACACAGCTCGTAATTAACACCATGTGTTTGTGCACGAACGAACCGAAGGTTTGAGCTTGTTTGCCCCTCAGTAATCCTTCTCCACTCTTGTCGAAGTTCATCGTTGTTGATTGGAGGGGGAAGAAATTCAAGCTCATCATCTGCATATCCTCCATCGCCAATCGCCCCATTATCATCTGTATCCTGCACTGGATCGACAGATGTAGCAGCAGCTCTTGGTGTCGACTTGCCCTTTCCATTTCCTTTGATGTTTGTTGACGACGTCTGACAGAGAACTGGTTTCGATCTAGATCTAGATCTAGGCCTAGGCTCGAGAATGTCAAAATCACTGTCACTCTCACTCGAGGAAAAGCTAGACACACTGGTGTCACTATCTGACAAAACAGATGGTAAATCCTCACATTCGAATAATTCCAATGCCTTCTCTGCACAGAGGCGTTTTGGTGGGCGTGTCCCTGACGGCCCGGGCTCCGTAGAGAGTATAAAATATAAACAGAGTAAAAAATAAGCAATCAGAAACACCTTCATTCAACGCCAGTTCGAAAGAGACGCTTCCCAGGGATGACCCGGAAGTGTATCGAATAAAAGGAATAACCTGGATAGAATGGTGGATTGGAAAAACACACGAATTTACCGAGCCAAATCGTTGCAGTTTTGCTACTACTTTTCAACGATCGAGCTGGTTTTCATTACTCTAATATGTCCTAGAATTGCTGATTGATTCTTAAAATCTCGACCAGTCGAGAATGTAGTTAATTTGTGTATTAAAATAAGGGTGTAAAGCACAAAGAAATTAGAACAGTGCATGAAGCTATTTGCACATTCTTCTAAGATTTGTCCTGTAACATTTCAGAGGTTTGTATGTAAGAAACTTGGCTATATCTTTTTATTGCAGTCTTCAAGTTGAATGGTATTTCTAGTGTTCAATCAATTTTCCTCTTCAGGTTGCATTGTCAAGATTCCCTCTTTTTGAGTCTTCTATGGGCCCATTTCTCTTATAAATTATGGACAATGTTCGTCCTCTTGAAACATTAAAAAGATTATGGCAGTTGTCTTTTGTACTTGCTGTGATATTGCATCCAGGGCCTTATTTATTTAATGGCTGTTCATGTACATTATTTTTTAAATCTCAATTTGAAATTTCATAGCAATATGTTTAAAAAAGAAGTTAAGATTTCACAGTGAATTTTTGTTTTTAGGGAGCTGAACTGAGTTCCACAAAGTTATAAGACCTGAATGTCCCCCCTCCCCCCCCCTCCTTCCGTATTTTTTCTGTGCAGATGCTCCCTGGTGTGGCCATTGCAAGGCCTTAGCCCCAGAGTATGTAAAAGCCGCCAAAGCTTTGAAAGATGATGGATCAAACATCAAGCTGGGAAAAGTTGATGCTACTGTTGAATCTGAATTAGCTGAGTCATATCAAGTGAGGGGATACCCAACACTGAAGTTTTTCAAATCTGGAGTTGCTGGAGAATATGGAGGTAATCCACATAGTTTATTTGTTTTTAACCAGTAACACCCAAGTGTGATATCAATGGTCACTTAATTAAGTACTAATTACTTAGTAATTAAAAAATTGCTTTAACATAATATATTTGCTATCCTCGGTGTTAACTTGAATTTAATTTTGTGGTCAAGGTGGGCGCCAGTCAGCTGATATCGTGGCTTGGTTGAAGAAAAAGACGGGCCCACCAGCCACTGACCTGAAGGACTCTGAGAGTGCCAAGACATTCCATGACAAGGAAGAGGTTGTTGTTACAGGTTTCTTCAAGGTGGGTCTATTTCTTTGCAAAACTTTGTTTTAAGCCTGATTTCATGAAACAACTGGATACAGGTTGCCTAAAATACCAATCTTTTTCTAAATTAAAAAGAATGTGGAAAATTACCACGTTATAATAAATCATTTTAAATACGAGGATTCCTTATCTCCAAACATTTTTGTCTGCTGGGTATAAAGAAAAAAAAATTATTGATGAAAGGCTGGTTACCTTAAATTCCAATTTGCGAAGTATTTCTCGAAAACAGGTACTCCCACATCACATGTAATCCGATCAAAATTCTAAATAACTACAAAGATCCTTCTTAAAATTAAACATGCTTGATAAGCTAAGGAATGAAATTGAAAATGAGTGCTATCACATTATTGCATTGCAATGCGAACAAAGAATATTCGTACGGAAAATAAAAGTAAAATGTCCTTGTCGAGCTTAAATGTAAACAGACATGTCAACAGTCCCCATGGACACTGGGGGCCACAGCAGGCCTATGCATAGTCCACATGTTAGTGAAAGTTACAATGAGAAGACCGTTAGGTCTACATGTGGGTAGATTTCTAAATTAAAATCTGAATATTAATTGTTCTAAAATCTAGATAAGATCTAGATCTAGCCTTTGGGATTTTATTTACGGTTCTAGATTAATCTAGATCTAGAGAAGAGTGTGTTGTTCTTAAACTTTCACTAGAGTCTATCTAAAGAAATGTGTTTGCACTAGTGGGTTTTTCTGATTGGTGGTCAACTCTTGGGGAATAGGTTTTAACTTTATACATTACATCCCTTGAGGGTCATTTTATCCGAGTAATTACACTCAGGAAGCAAGTCCACACTGCTCTAAAGTGAACTGCAGACAGAAGTGTCCCTGCCGAAGTTCTCCGCACTGTCTCCTCCCAGAGTTGAAACCTCACATGTTTCGGAAGTAACCCTGTCCACAGAATGGCCACCCAGGACCCAGTTTGTTAACTGTATGCTATTTCAAAGATGGCAGTCTGAGTCACACAGTGCTTCATAGATTTTGGCTTGTGTAGGTGTTCAGAAATCTTCTTGTACTTAAGTGTCATTGTTCTTGAATACCTTTTAAATGTGTGCATATGTTTGGTCTAGCTGGTCAAGACATGAAATATCTTTGTTTCCAGGATCAAGAATCTGATGACGCCAAAGAGTTCCTCAAAGTGGCCAGTGAAATTGATGACCTCATGTTCGGTATCACTTCAGAGAGCGAAGTTTTTGCTGACTACAAAGTTGAAAAGGATGGCATTGTGCTCTTCAAGAAGGTATAAATTTTGTGGTCCATTTTGTTCACCCTTTTGTAGTTTGTTTCCCTACGTCAAGACATGAAGTACTTGAGCAAAATACCTTCCCATTGTGTGGAGCTTTGTGATCATGTATTTGTTATTCTAGAGTTCAAAGGAATAAAGCAATGAGATGAGGTGATTAAGGTTGTAAATATTGTACAAAATAGAGCTTAAAAGTTGGTGTTTTAATTTCTCCTTCACACCTACATAGCGTTGGTTCAAGTCTCTAAACTCCTATGTCCGAATTGGTCTACTTTACAGGTGATGGAAAAAACAATTTCCTTCGTACAAACTGGTTAAAAAAGTGTTTAAACTGCTTCAAAATAGTATTTGTGTGAAACCCAACACTTCAGTAGTATGTTTATTGAATTTAACAAAGTTTACTAAAAGTGGACTTCCATGTTTAGAGATTAGACGTACGAGTTTAGCGACTTGAACCACAATGATATGTGTGGGTCAGAACGTAAATGTTAATGACCTTGATTCATTGTGGGTTTGCACTTGTGTGGGGCAAGCTGAATTTCTAGCATGCCATGTGTGGATATACATGCTTGTTACTTTCACTTGTATCCTCACAAAATCTCACTAATGCTACTCATATTATATTATAGAGCATGCCGGCCTAGGTGTAGTAATTTTCTATAATTGGACTAAGGTAAATATACGAGTAAAGTATCTTTACATTAAAATTTGTAAAAGCTCAAAGCACAAAAGAAGAGGAATAAAATATTCTCGATCCTCGACTTATTCATTTCGGGGTGTTCTTTGTTGAGCTACAGAATCAATTAGTTGAGTTCTGTATGGGACATGCTGCTGAAGGCTACATGTGTGTGCCTTCATGGAAACCTCTCCCGTTAGTTTTGAATCTACATTTCCTTAAAGCAAGAAGCAAATAGAGACACTCAAACATGTAGGCATAAGGTTATGAAGGTGCAGCCTATAATGCAGTTTGTTTTTTAAAGTAATTACATGGAGGTTGTAGCATGGGTTTAAAATAAGGTTGTGAACTTTAGTATAAATGTCATTGTTACGTTTCTACCTAAATGCATGTGTTTCGTCTATTTATTCTGATCTATTCTTTTGAAATCTGTGACCTGTGTGTTTATGCTTCTTGTACATGTGGAGTGGTGTCAATTAGCATAGAATAAAAGGTTATGAAGGAAATCTTTAGCATACAAAAAGTTAAATTAGCTTTTTATATACGAAGATGTATAATAATATCACTAAAACCTTTACATGAGAATATTAGTATTAAACAGCGAATCAAAATCATACTCAGTGATAGCAATTCACCTTTCGAATAATTTTATAATGATGTAAAGAAATTGAAAATCTAATTCCATGATTTCTGCATGCACATCTCAAGAATGAATTACTCTTACCACCAAAGTATGCAGAAGATTATAGAGAAAGGCCTGATCTTTTATTAGAGAGATAACGCTGCAAGGTTCATATATATGCTTGATACCTTGTGTATAAATAAAGCAATGAATTTGGTCATAATAAAGAGAATCCCACCATGAGCATAGGATATGACACCATGACCACTTGCTGATCATCTTTTAGTGAAGCTGTTACTTTTTACCCTCACACTACCTAGCCCATCCCTATCCAGTCACAACTAAATCCATCATTCAAGAGGAGAAACTGACTGAGCCACTTTGTTTGCAGTTTCATTCTTTGCTGGAAGTCGAACTCCCCGTACCTTACTATACGTGTACCAAGCACAGTAAAATTGGTGGTTTTTAAACTTATTTACACACAACCGCCCCACTCCACCATTCCCGCCCATTCCGTAAAGTCGCTAGATTGCAGGAAATATTGACATTTCTCTTATCGAAACAATCCACAATTTCCTCAATGCTTTGTAATGTTCTACTGTCAATCTACTCTCATTCTTACTGAATAATTTTAATGTCCCGAATCTTTGACCGGTGCATTTTGTTCCAGTTTGATGAAGGCCGCGTTGATTTTGATGGTGAAATGACGAAAGATGCGATCAATCAATTCATCTCTCAACACAGATTGCCTCTGGTCATTGAATTTACGCAAGAGGTAAGCGCTAGCTTCAGAAAGATAAATCTTAAACTCATTGTTTCTTCTTGATTATGTTTTTGTATACAGAGTTAAAAGAAACATGTCATCTTCAATACTTTCCTTATAGATTCCTTTTCAATAATGTGCAATTTGGCTTTTATGACATGTGTATTCTCAGTGTTATATCCCGCCTCTGATATAACCTTAAATGTGTTGAAAAGGGGTGTAACATTCAAGTCATTCATTCATACATTCAGTATTCTATGCTAGTGAGGTTCAACTATTTCACATATTACTTTGTATTTTAACACTTTTATCAATACATACTTGTCATGGGGTCAATGATGTAAATTCATTTGAATTTGAAATACCTCAGGGCATTTGTAACTTGAAGATATCTCTCCTGAATAAAATAAATTTCACTAGACTACAATGGATTTTGGCAGTAACATTAGCAAAAGATGTTAGTAGTCATGCATGTATAAGTTTGTACAATAAACTTATATAAAAGAAATTACTTTTATCAGAATGAATATCTATGCCCCCATGAGAAATAAGAAATATAGTCTCCCATTGACAAAAAGCTTTTTAACAGTTTGTACAAAGACCTTTTACATAGTTTATCAGTGTTTTCCTCTCACTGAATAAAGAATTGGAGAAAAGTAATTTATAAGTAAGACAATAAGAAAAGATATTGAAAGGCTCATTTTAATTCGAACACATTGAACAATCTTTAAAAAGTAGTAAACTACTGGGAACCCTTCATAGCTATCCCTGATGGCTTACATTGTGAAATGATAAATATATTGTACTTACACTAGTCATCAGATAGTAAATTGTGCTAATACTGTCCTAGATTTAAATGTGCAATATGTTGACACTAACTCAAGGGGAAGTTTCAATCAGTTATAGAAATATTTAGTTTTCTGTCTTTTTATAAATGCAGCCCACATAATAGATCTACCATAAAGTTTTAAAAAAATAATTATGAATAATTTAGAAGTTGAAGACTTCTTTTCGGACTATTTTTGTTTTTTAAAAAAATGGCCTTTATTGAAAGGTTGGCATGGCCAAGTGGTAAATTATTTCTCTTATGAACTGTATTGATGCCTTTTCTCTAATATTATGGTTTCAGTCTGCACAGAAGATCTTTGGTGGCGCTGTGAAGAACCACATTCTCTTGTTTTTGAAGAAAGAAGGCAATGACGATGTCTTGAGCGGTTACCGCGAAGCTGCCCAGGATTTCAAGGGAAAGGTATGCAACTTCTACTAGTGACAAATGTTGCTGAGTGTTCCAGGTAACTGTTGAGTGTGGGACACTGACTGCAACTGTTGATAGAGATAGTGATATCATTGGGACAGGGGGACTGGCGTATTTTGTAATATTTTGTAACATGATGCACTGAACATTTATTATCCATTTTACACTAACCTAGGCATCAATGTCATCTAGATCCTATGATGGCATGTACAACCGCCTGTTAATAATGTTATTGTTTTGTTTTTGATCGTGATTCATTGTGCCTGTTAATAATGTTATTGTTTTGTTTTTGATCGTGATTCATTGTTCTTTTGTCCCCGCAGCAGATCATAATGAAAGTTTAACCGTTCCTCCTTCAGATTTTGTTTATCTACCTGGACACCGCCAATGAGGACAACGCCCGCATTATGGAATTCTTTGGCTTGAAAGAATCTGATGTGCCTGCAGTACGTTTGATCACATTGGCTGAAGATATGATGAAATACAAACCCCCTACTGATGGCGTTGATACCGCTACTATCAAACAGTTTGCCCAAGATTTCATGGATGGCAAACTCAAGGTAAGGGTACTTGCGAGTGTAAAAGTTAACGTTTACCTTTTTATGTAATAACAAACAATGCACGGCATTTGTATAATGCAATGTGCATCAGTTTGAATTTGTTGTGAAAGAGATACAAGAGGCATATTATGTCAAATGTACACAGGAGTACCTGATCTCTTATATATACTTGATTGGCTTTGTGGTAAGTGGACTCTCACAGCCACGGACCGCGGATCACCGATTGCTTAGTCGGCTGTGGTGGGCATAAAGTGGGTCAATATGACAGGGATCAAAAAGTCAAATGATTTTTTAAGGCTTTTAGGCGTAGCACAGTTTGCACCCTTATCAGATATGATTTGTATTCCCTCACACGCCATTACAATTCAAAGGTCATTACCTTTTAAAGGTACCCTAAGTTCAAAGCCATTAAGAAGAAAATACAGATATTTCGAGGCAAGGATATACCGTTAAAGATTCATTTTTTCGTTATAGAGCTTTAAAATTGACTAATTTGTTTGCATGAAATAACATAGTTAACAAATTTTAAGAGCCCGTAAATCATTTTCCACACCAGAAATTTTACTCATGTACTAACACACCTGAACGCCAGCATGCACCGGCTGCAACTCACTGGAAATGGTGTCTGCTACTTAAAAAATGGTCGCTCCAGAAAGAGTATTTCCAGAACTAATGTATTTTCAGGTAGGACGTCACCAGACTTACTATATTGCAAATGGCTTGATTGCTATGGATTACGTTCCGTGCTTGGATACAACAGCTTACAGCACACATTTGTAGTATATATCTATTTTTGACAAGTTATAATTAACTGTGCAAGTAGTAGGAAACACATACACTGTTTATCTTTACGGGTCACTAGAAGAAGATGAGCTGGCCAAATGTTGCGCTGTATGTTCGAGGAATTTCATTTGTGCTAGGATGCTAGGCTTGTCGAGTGCTTGCTTCATTGTGAAAAAAGGCTGGTTTCTTTACACATACAAAACCCTTGGTGACTATTTCATGGAGGCTGACATGTGTAAACACTGCATCCTGCACTAGATTCTAAATGCAAAGTAATTGCTGACTGACAAACTATTTGTAGCTTATTGCTTCGTCTTTTCACTACATGTCATGTCAATTCCTAGTTTCCTGGGAATCGTCACTGAGCGCTGTCTGGGCATTTCCGAAAGACCGGGAATACGGTCTGACGGGGTTAGGCTTTCTCTAACTAGAAGGAAATATGGGTTGGGTTTTGTAAAAGTAGAGGTAAGAGGTTAGAAAACCTGTACTTCAGGTGTTGAGAGATGGAGAGGGGTTGCGGGTAATATTTGTTTTTAGCATTTATGCATTGCTTTCGTGTGTGCAATGAATATGTATGATTTGTACTTAAGGTATATATTTTGATGGTTTATTTTTTCCCCCCATGTTTTGAGTCTTATTTTCTCAAAATTATGCATTTTACACACATTTGACTAAAACTCACAGATGTTGCTGGTACACCTCCCTAAACGGTGTTGAAGGGGTTTTAGCGTTAATGGCGTATTTTTTAACTTTTACAGGGATTTTTACAATTCCCCAAATCCCCAGGTGTTGCATAAACCACGAAGCACATTTTGTATACTTGCCTTCCCCTAAATCCTCCCATTTAAAATTATTGCTCTAGCTCTCTTGGTTTAAAAGCTAGCATTTTCCTCTTGTTCGTAACATCAATACAGAAGCCATTTATTTTTATAAAATGTACAGCAGAACTCACTTATCAGGTTCATTGGTTAAAACACAATTTCTTCAAATTTGATATTTTTGTGAAGAGATGTACTTTATTGCTCTAGAGTTAGATTTCAGGAAATGGTCACATAGTATTCTCTGTCTTCTATTTTTGTGTGTCAAAAATAGAATGAGATGGCAAACAAAATTGAATAATAATAGTTGTCACAAGGATTTTATCTTCTTCCTCATTTTCTGAACCATCATCATTTTCTTCAGAGAACATAGAGAATAATTTGTTATAAAACCTTCATTGTCTGTCATTCCGGGAGCAAGATCTTTAAATTAAATAAAACCACAGTCCTGTAAACAATGAGAGAAAGATGGCAAAGAGAAGCACATCTTTCATGCGCCAATTTATTCTTCACCAAAACTTACAGTTGACACAAATTTTAACCTTTTTTGGCCTTTGTAAGTTATTTCTTCAATACTTTTGCTGAACTATGCCTAGAGTTAGTTGAGTAAATTTTACCAAATATGCTCTAATTGTAACTGCCAGTTCTTTTTGTTTTTTGTTTTTGTGATCTTTGGCAGCTGACGTTGGATGATGTTCTTAGGTATGAACTTGAGCGTTAACAAATAAGCATGCTTACACCTCAAAACCTAGCAGTAGCCTCCAGGTATCCAATGCTTGCTGTCAATATCCTTAATATTCCAAGTGGAAGCCCATATTCAGAATTTGAGATATCTTGGATAGCGAAATATTTGTACTCCCCATGCCAAACTGTGAGGAAGTAAATTTGAAGAACGCGCTCTGGGGGTCAGGTGCTGGTCGCTCACACACACGCTGCTTTCCTAGCGTCCATTTGGGCTTGACTTTAGGTGAACTTCCTTTTCTATTTACTTTTTGAATTTGAACCACGCTGTGGCATTGTCGTTTTAAATCAACTGTTTCTTAACCTCATTCTATTGCCACTTTATTCTAACACCTGTGGTCTTTTTGCATATACACTCGCTGCCCCATCTATTCTTTATAGTATCCAAGAGTCCATCTCATTCCCATTTGATGTGCATATATAAATATTTCTATGCTTCACATCCACCCCTGCTCTCTCCCCACAAAAAGACCAAAGCGTAGAATCGGTTGTACTGGGTCCATGCACATTGTGTGGTACCCTTCCAGTACCCAAGTGTGACTGGAGCGCCACGTCCTCGTGGAATCGTGTTAAACAGGTCCTGCTGTATGTATCTTCTTCTTCTCGATCACTCAGATGATTGTTCCGTCAGTTTCACGTAGGTAGCTGTCTGACGCAGGTCCCCCAGGCTGCCGTAGAGCTTTACATCGACCGGTGTGGGTAG
>JAUEKS010016955.1:0-10621 GCA_031762815.1 Tylodina fungina
GACATCCGGTCATAACGCTTGCATTGTCACATGCAAATCCTAAGCAGTTACTCCAACTAACATTATTTGACTTGAGCGCACTGTCCAGGATTTTAAATGTTTTCTCCAGTAGACTGTCCCATGCATTGTTTTAATGAAAGCAGGTCAGTCATCACCTTCCCTTCTTCATCAAAGGTCCTAATAACGATGGGATAAATCTGTCCATCTCCAGCATCATTGCTGCCAACAGTTGCAATGGTAAACGGCTGGGTTGCTATTCTTTCAAGTGTCTTCCGGGAAATATCTGTTACCAAGCATTTTGTCATTGCAGAAGCTTTTGAGCGGCCACATGAAAATGTTTTAGCTATTAAAGAGTCTGGAAACATTTGAAGAAACAAGTCACCAGCATGGTCAAAAGCTGCCAGTGGTAGGTTATGTTCTACGATGAATTTGTTGAATAGCATCTCTGCCACAACGACCTCCTGGTCAGCCTTTGAAGTTTTTGAAAAACAAAAAGTAAGAGGAGTCATGTTTGATTTTAATTTGAGCATGTCTTGATGTTTTTTGCTTTTAATGTGTCTTTTTACATTGTGAGCACCACCAGATTGAATAGTGAAATCTGAATCACACACAGTACAACGTGCATGGCCATCACTTATTTTTTATTTTATAATAGAAGCCCATGTTGGTGTATACTCGTGGCGAAACTTCTGTTCAAAACGTGGGTTTTTTTATGGGGGTGGCATGACTAGTTTTCTAGAGCTAGATCTATAAGATCTCTAGATCTAGACACTAGATCTTCAAGAATTTAGAAAGTAAATCTAGATATAAATGTATAGATCTCTAGACTAGATCCAAGGTCGAGAGACTGTTAGATGTAAGATCTAGATCTAGATCTATGTTCTCTTCAGTTTACGAATATAAGAGTCTGCCAGATATAAGATCTAGAAGCTAATAGAGAAGCTAGAAAGTCTAGTGTTTCTCTAGATCTAGAAGGTAATAAATAGGCCTAGGCCTATCTAGAATCGAGATTCAAGTCTATAAAATCACACGAAGTTAAATCCAAGGTCCACTCTATCACAAATACTTAGACCTAGAGTCTTAGATCCAATGAGAAAGAACAGAATCCGAAATAAACAAAGTCAAAAGTAAACTCCATGTGGGAATTAGTAGAGGTAGTACGTCTAGATCTAGAAGATTAGATCTGGATTAGATTATCGGCTTGTTTGAAGCTGTGCGAGTGGTCGTAGGCTAGACTACTAAATGATATTAGACCTACGATAGCCAATGCCAAACTCAAAACAAAGAAAGCACCTGGTGAAGGCCCGGCCAATCAGAACAAAGCTAACAAGAATATGCGCAGGGCGATGCGCGCACAGTCAGAATTGTGTCTAACACCATCACAGTCTGCACGTTAGGTTGACTTTTACTTTCAGTTTCAGCGCTAAGTCTGAGCAACACGGAATTCGTAATTTTCAACAAGGAGTGCGGAATCACGGAATGAAGGATTGTTTTGCGTAATGATTCCGCAAAATGCGGAATGGTAGGAAGCTCTGTATGACTGCTGAAGGCAGGAGACAATTCTGTGAAGGCAGAATGGCATGCACTCCCCAGAAAATGTGCCTAAAATAAGGCATAAATATTGTCCATTTTGGCAAGTTTCTATTTTATACATGTTTCCATTTGAGCAAGTTTGGCTGTATAAATCAAACTAGAGGAACGATTGAAGTGACTGAAAACATTAGGTCACAGTGTGTGTATAACAATCAATAGCTGGAAATGACACCCAATCACACATGTCAGATCTTTAAAGAAGACTTCAACAGCTAGTTCCATACCTGTTCATTTACGGCAACAACGACAGAAAGACGTAAGAAATAGAAAGGTGCCTGGATAAACACAGTGCATTACAAAGCAGATGTCTGATTCCAGAAGACTTGAATAGTCAGTTTCACAGATGAGATTACAGCAACAAGGCCAAACTGATAAAGAATTAAAAATATGACAGGAAAGTCAGTGATATCAAAGATCCAGATAACCAGTTTAGTCTATCTCAAACACTGACACACTCCAACAAAATCTAATTTGGCCTCTGTACTGAGGATACTCAGAGACATAAGCAGAACATGTGCATCTTCTTTGATTCATCAACACCAGACCATCTGAAATGGGACTATAATAAATCAAAAGATCAGACCCTTAACGTAAGGAAAAACAAGGACATTGAAGTAGAAAAAAAATAATTTCAATAATGCATCTGGCTTCTATAGAATTATTGCACAAGAAGCTGCAAAAGACAGGAATTCATGCACATTTCAGACCTTACTCATTTGACACCTGACTAGTATAATACTAAAATGATCACCTGCACTGCTCTTCCTCAGACCAGTCCCCACTTCGCCAGGCATCTGTTTTCCATGGCACCACTGAATCATCATCTTCACTGAGAAAATAGATAAATGTTTTTAAAAGCCTTAAGAAAACTTAATTACAATGAGTTTGTTTCAAGAATATGTACGACAATCATAAGTGAAGTTATACAAGACTGGGTGTCTTCAGGATAAGTTCTTGCTACTTTTTACATGTCAATGTTAATTATACCTTTTACAATGTAAAAACTAAAAAATCATACCAAATTTCTGGTAATAAGTCTTTATAATCTGATGGGTTAGCAGTTTCAGGAAAATTTGACAGAACAGCAAGCCTGAAATGAACAAAATCATAACAGCATGAGCAGCATACAGTAGACTTTATTATTTAATACAAACACGTTTAACACGAAATTTCTTGCAACCTTGAAGTGTCCCAGCTAATGCCTTCCTTATTCTTATATTCGAACATCAGCTCGCATGTATCGCAAACTCAAGGCAGCTTGGATATCAAAAACATATTATTTTCTTTAACAGAGTACAACACGCATGAAACAAATTCGAGCTTAACCGCAAGTTCCTATCCATTCTCTGTGCTTTCCATAAAGAGATGCTTTTACATCACACATTGGTCTCTCTGCATTGGTTACTTCTTAAAGTCTGATATGGATTCTTACTTTGTACAGACATGACAGATTTCACAGAATGCCAAAGAATTAAAATAGATAGAAGCCAATTTGGCTCTCTGCATGGTAAGGTACATCATATACAATCTATGTTCTTAAGCATATATAAGACCACCGATTAGCAAGAATCATAAACTTTACAGTTTCTAAATCATAATCCTTGGATCACAAACCTATGAACAGCAATATCCTCACTGTAATATGTCATTAGAATCTCTCCAGCTCTCCAGTCATTGTTCTGAAATTAAGGAATAAAGGCTGATGCATCAACATTATGGGTTGTGTTTAACAATGCTGGTACATAAATCTTGGAGTACCAGAAGATAATTTTTACACAAACACATAATTTATGTGAAAGCGGCTATTTCAATTAACTTACAATGGAACTAACACTTCATATTGCACACTGACAGACATTTACTTGAGATGAATTGTTACCACATTTATGGGGGGGGGGGGGGGTTCGCCATAAACTTGTCTATAAAATCTACTCTGCATTTTCAGAAAATAAACAACATATTTATAAACAAGAAAAGGAAGGGTTTTTTTTCACAATGCCAGAATTTGATGACAAGTGGGGTCTTCAATAGATCAGATACTAAAAGAGATTTGGTGCTTAAGATTGACTGTTTAAACTTTGCTTAACCATGCATGGCTCATCGACCTCACGTGTTATGTTGTCAACTGATTTGAAGATATTGCTTAAAGAACAATGTGCATGGCAAGCTGCTTTTGGATAAGTCAGATGCATTAGAATATGCATTGCCTCCTACTCGTGTGAAGTGGAAAATCTAGACCAGGTATCATTTGCTATGTGAAAAAAAATACTATTATAGTATATCCAAAGAATCTTGTGATCATAAAATAATTATTCATGTCAATAAATCCAAAGCAACAGAAATATACTTTGATAGATTCATGATTGCTAGTAACAGTACATACCTGTGCATATTCCACAGCTAGATCAAAGATGCTCCGACAGCGAAAGGCTTTGTAAAACTCAGCATTGAACCTTTCT
Source organism: Tylodina fungina (assembly GCA_031762815.1). Lineage (NCBI taxonomy): Eukaryota > Metazoa > Mollusca > Gastropoda > Umbraculida > Tylodinidae > Tylodina > Tylodina fungina. The sequence continues at coordinate 4,053 of JAUEKS010016955.1, forward strand.
GCTGCAATACTGGGACCACCCAATAAGCACTGAGGGATTTTTAAAAAGAATTCAGTATGGAAAAATGCTTGGTTTTTGCAAGTACATAGTGATTTAATCATGCTCTTTTCTGTTCCCTTTCTTTGATAACATACTTCACACACATACACACACACACACACACACACACAAACACACACACACACACACATACGCACCAAATGAAACAAGGGGTAACAGATAACATAATGAGTGACTTGGACTCATAACAGGCATAACAGAAGAATCACTGGAAAGCCAGCATTTGAAAGATATTCAATAGAAAAATTTTGTCTCGAGTTAACCATGGTTTCGATACATGGAAGTAAATTTGAGAAATTGAAAGAAGATTTTCTGAATGTAATTTGATTTTGTGAATGTAATTTGTACAAAGAAGCAATGGTGTAAAATGGGCATTAGTTCATTTCAAATGAAAATGTTTGTAAAAAAGCAGATACTTAGCATATTAAAATATGAATGCAGAAAAGATCCTGAATATGAAATCAAAATGAATCCAGGGAAACAGAGATAAGTAGATGCTTCAGTCTAAGAAAAGAGAATAATACAAAAGAGGAACAAGAAACAGAAGGCCAAGGGGAAGGACCAAAACTGAACACCTCACAGCAGGAGGAAGGCCTTTCCTCTTTGTATCATGTCTAATGGCACACGGTGAGGGATAAGTAAGCTAATATATTTTTAACCTATATAGTGTAAAAGGAAAGAGTATTATGCTCCACCTGTGTCTCAATAAACTTATTCTTAGTCTTTACATTAATTTACATATAAATACATCATCGGCACTATACAAAAACCTCGCTATGTTGTCAGTAAGAGCCTTTTATCAAATGATCTAACACAGTTTTGTGTGGTTGTTGGCTCTAAATACTCTTAATCGCCTTTTAAAATATTTATTTTTCATCCTGCAGGAATTCCACAACTCTTCTCGTGTCAGTCTGGTCACAGATAGTTTGAAAAAGTTATATGTTTATGTTTAAAGGGTGGAAAGGAATAATTCTTTTCCCTGGCCTACGCCTCATTGGCATAGAAAACTGAGGGCACACACATAGTGCATTATAAACATTGAATTTTTGGGAAGATTAATGTGGAAATACCCGAGGTCCATAGTAATCTAGATGACATCATGAAGGACATCCAACCATAAAACATTGGCTTCAAAACAATGAGAAAGAGACCTCTGTAGGGATGGTGGCCTTTTAAGCGAGTCCACATCAGGGACAGTGGCCTACAAACTATTGATGACGATGATGATGTTGGTGATGTAGTATTTAGGAGTAAGCGTCATCCTGGGAATGGGGACAACAACCTTAAAATGATTGAACATGAAGGTGGTGAGGAATTTCTCCTAAAAAGTCTTCGAGAAAGTCACCTCATAAACTTTTAACCTGTCTAAGTACTGGTAGAACTTGAGTCTTGCCCTGCACATTTCCTTCTGCTCCAAATTTAAGCTGTGGAAGTGACAAAAACATTCAGACAGAGAAGTGAATAATTTCATACATTTGTATTAATATTAATGTGCACTCTTTCTTTGATACAATGATGCCCATTATCTATGTGACAAGTTTAGAAAGCAAGAGAAGACAGAGGTGGTGAGAGATGAGTAAGAAGAGTACAAAAATAGAGCGGCGAAAAAAACAGAAAGCAGGGCAGACCAACAGAGAAATGGCTTGATATCGAGGAAGAAATGGTTGAGCATATGCAGAGGACCTAACACTGTGGGGAAAATATGCTCGGGTGACCCTTGATGAAGGTAAGAACTACAAGAAGATTGTTAAAATAAAATGCGGGTAAGATATAAGAGCTCTAGCTCCATAAGTAATGCAGTGGGTGAAACTTAGCCTAAACAAAATCTGCCCACAAACTTTGAATGTTCAAGATGGCATAACATGAACAGAACATGAGGATTCAGTTATGAGGGTGGAATTAAGAGAAGAGAATGGCTTGGCACAACCGGGAGGATGCTATCTGAGCACAGAACAAATGAGGAATTGAAGCGGTCTCTAGAGACTGGGGCTAGAACAGATACTCAGTCAATCTAGGATGAGATGGTTGAGGCATGTGCTTAGATAAGATGCTGATGACTGGATCGGATAATGAACGTTCAGGGGGTACAGACTAAGAGAAGGACCTGATAAATTAAATATGGAATACATCGTAGATAAAAAATTGAAATTGAGAGGATTAAGTACGCAGGATGTAATGGATAGGAATAAACAAAACCTCAGCTAACCCTGTAAATCAGGGACAACAGTACAAATAAGGATGATGATTGTGATGATGAATTTGTCACCTAAAGTATTCAGTTAGAAATGTCACGGCAGCCACACAAGAAGAACTAATGAAGGATAACAAGGGCAACTTGATTATTTAACAAGCTTACATATTTGATCTGAGTACTCACTTAGAGAAATCAACTTGCTCAATAAGAGCCTGCCTTATCTCTGCCCTTTTTTCTTCCTTCTCTCTCATGGACTCAGGGTTAAACTCATCATAGACATCATCATACAAGCCTTCTTCAGGATCACATAGTATGAATCTGGAAAATAAGACCAAAACATTTTGCTTACGATTCGTAGATATTTTTTGGTGTATTTATCAATCAAATCCAGAACTTAAAGTATTATAAGACACTTTAATCACATGCAAGTGAATTTTTTAAAAGTAAATCGCTCATAGTTATTTTACATCATTCAAAGTTCAGCCGGGCAGCCTTGGTCTGAGATTTGTGGGAAGTAGTATATGACCAAAGCAAATATGGACGAAATATTGTATGTATACATTTCTCCATGGGAATCACCAATGGTGGTCATCATTTTATTTAGTTTATTCAATCCCATCTCCAGCTTTCTATAAAATATCTGAACAACCTGGCAAGCAAAACCTGTTTTTCTTAACTCATTCCAAGCCAAGGGTATTTCCACGTTTGTGCCAGCCTCATTTCATTACGATACCCAGGAAACAAGAAATAGACGAATGAATGAATGAATGACTTGAGTTTTACACTCCTTTTCAACTCATGAAGGTTATATCAGAGGTGGGACCTACGTTTTAACGTCCGTCTCCGATAGGACGTGACTCCTCACGAGTCGTGGGACAGAGTATACTGAAAAAAATCTTGGGCGAACCGGGGCTCGAATCCGCGACTTTTCATCTTGGTCTTCATTTTGGTCTTCTGAGGCCGGTGGCTTAACCACTACGCCACAGAGACCCCCACTGACCAAAAGTTTGATGCAGTGCAATGTAATCTCTGAAGTGCTGGCTTGTCTTTAGCCCCTCCCAGCACTGTGATTCGTCCTCAGATCAGATCAGATCCTAGAATGAGATGTGTCTACTCGTTATAGAAAAGTGCACCCTTCTGTATCGGGCGACATACAGTTTGATACGAGTTAAAAGCAAATTGGGTTTTTATTTATATGAGTATAAGAATTAAACGCTGCTACATGGGGTCAGTTCTGTGAATTTAAAATGTAGGAATTAGGTCTATGAAATGACTAAACTAGCTACAGAACTTCATTAAGCATTGTTTACATGGTAATTTTACACCCCCGACCCTTTGTAGTTTTTCTAACAGGTTCTTGAATATGAATACAAATCTGTCTTTGATCTGTGGCTGTCTTTTGTGCAATTATTAACAGATTATTACCTGAAAGTACAGGGTACAACAGCCGATCGTGTAGAGGTTAAAATCTAAAAGAAAAGCAACAAATCATTCCTTACACAAAAACAATTGTAATGACAAATGAATATCTATGACAAACAACAGATATTCTGTTCAGTCATACATGTACATATTTCACTTTGGAAATTTCAAAGCGGCGCAAGGAGTGGTGGAGTGGGGGGCACAAGCTAAAAACGCTTTTCTTGCAAGAACATCTCATTTTATAAAATGTCATTTCCCAGTTTTCTTTCCAACTAATATGAACTTGTTTTATCACAATATGGTGCATTTTATTATTGAGATACTCTTTCATGTTTTAGAGAAAAAGGATTGATGACACAATGAAGCATGATAAAAGTTTTTCAAAGCATTGGTTTTTCACTTGGGTCTTGGCTAAAAGCTTCATAGACATTGGCAGCAAGCTGTTTGAGCTCTTCCATCAGTAATAATTCCTGGGAATAAATAGTACATTTAATGTATAATTTCAATCGTTGTTTAGGAGACTGAATATTGGGAAATCAATCTATTGCTTGTTTTTATTAGAACTTCATTGAAATCAAAAGCAACATGATTTCTGAGGAATCTGTTGAAGAAATCTTAGACTTACAGAAGAATATATAATTATGTCCTACAACTAAGACAAAGAAAAAAAGGAAAGATATCTTTTGCAATACAACTACAGTGTTACTTAAAGGATGTACAGAGAAAATGTGATCTTAGTAAAAAAAAAAGGCTTTGTCACTCATGCATGTGTAAAAAAGTCGACTGGAAAATATTTGATGCAGAAGGAGCAGTCATAAGCTAACACGGGCAACAACAATTGGGTACATCACAGGAGTCTTGAAGAATTCAAAAGAAGAGATTTGGTAGAAATGGTAGAATTATAATCAAGTAACATAGGCCCATCTAAAGGAAAAGAAAAATTCAATAAAACAGAGGGTTTATTATGTTGACACTTGAAAAAGGATTCATCATCCCATAATAAGATCTTCCTTTGACTTCATGCTGCCAGACTTGCATAAATTTAATATTTACTGCATCTATCAGTTTATGAAAGCTAATTTTTGTTTAGATTCCCTACACAAGAGCAGCTAGATTCAGTGTTCAATGGAACGAAAAATCACCTGAATAAAAGGGTTTGGCGCATCTCCACATATCTTGTGCATCAGAGAACTGATCACAGGAATAAGCCTGGCCATTGCGATACTCACATCATGAATTCTGCAAAGAAAAGAAAGTCAAGTTACATGAAGTAATATTCTACCACCTTACAACCCATTTTCAGTAGCAAATATCATATTCCCTCCAATAGTAGCGGTGTCTCTAACATTACACATAAAACCCACTATCGAAACAATAAATTCTACTGGTCCCTGTAAGTCTAGTATTCTAATGAACGACTGACCTCTGTAAGTCTAGTATTCTAATGAACTACTGACCTCTGTAAGTCTAGTATTCTAATGAACTACTGACCCCTGTAAGTAAATGTCTGGTATTCTGATGAACTACTGACCCCAGGAATGAATTGGGGTCGGGTACCTTAGATCTATCAAGATTTCATGAGGATGGAGAGGATCAGATGAAACTAGTAGGTTCTCAAGGTGTGAAAAGGAGTCTTATACAACTAAAAAACAGTCATTGCTTAGGTAGGAAAGGGTTAATCTGAAATATTAGGCCTAAGCAAGTAGACTGTAATTCTTCAATTATTTTGCTTAATTTGTGACACCTAGGCATCTCCTTCTCCCACTACCTCTATTCTGAGATTGCAGACATGTCCCTGTTTCAGATTTCCATTAGTTGGCAGGTCTGAAAATGTAATTGTACCAATCGTTCTTGTATTTTATAATCAGAACGTATTATTAATCCTGCAATTCTTTTTCCTTAACATGGGGTTTCTGTTGTGTAGTGGTAAGACAATCGCCTCAGAAGATGAAGGTCACGGGTTCGAGCCCAGGTTCACCCAAGATTGTTTTTTAGAGTTTTTTTCTGGCCCACGGCTCATGTGGAGTCGCCTTGTCCAATCGGAGATGGACGTTTAAAACGTAGGTCCCACCTCTGATATAACCTTAAATGTGCTGAAAAGCGGTGCAAAACTCAATTCATTCATTCATTCATTCATTCATTCGATCTCTAAAATCAGCAAGACGCTGTCATGTACCGTTGATCAGAATCTCGAGAATGTGACAAAAACGTCCTCAGGTGACCTCTTGTTGCACTGCAGAACACACTGCAAGTCGAACTCGTCATAAAAAATGTCGACCTTTGCTGGCATCCCTTGCGTTGGTGAGCTTCATCAGATGTTCAACCAATCCAACGGTGTAGTCCGAAGCCGCGATCTGCGTGGATGTCTGAGCAGGACCTCGCGGAGAATATCAATGGCGTTGTCCATGTCCGACGCATGAAAGTCATTGATACCGACACGTTCGTCCTGACCTTAGATTCGCACAGATCTCCAACATCGGTCAAAGCTGGCTACTTGCAGCTGAGGGTGACGCCTTTAGTGCCGAACCCTCTGCGGTGTTTCAAGCGTCAAAGATTTGGCCACGGCCAGGCTAAGTGTCAAAAAGCCGCTGTATGTTCCCGCTGTGGAAAAGGAGGGCACGATTATAAGGACTGCACTTTACGTCCTCGCTGGCCCAACTGCCAAGGCCCAACATACAGCCTTCTCTAAAGATTGTCCAACGTGGATTAAAGAAAAAGCCATCCAAAGCTATAAAGCTAAGCATGGCTGCTCTTTCGTTGACGCCAGTAAAGCGGACTGTCCCGCTTCGACACCCCAGCTACCTCAAAGCTACGCACAAGCTGCACGCTCGAGGATTGAATGCAGCCAGTTGACTTCTTAGTCAGGTCAGATCACGGTCCAATCAAAGATGCA
>JAUEKS010017064.1:0-10620 GCA_031762815.1 Tylodina fungina
AAGATGCAGTTTGTCCCGGGACAGTCCTGTCCTGGTGCGGTATCTGTTTTGAAACGAAATAATCGACCGTGGGACAGTACTGTCCTGGTGCGGTATCTGTTTTGAAACGAAATAATCGACCGTGGGACAGTCCTGTCCTGGTGCGGTATCTGTTTTGAAACGAAATAATCGACCGTGGGACAGTCCTGTCCTGGTGTGGTATCTGTTTTGAAACGAAATAATCGACCGTGGGACAGTACTGTCCTGTCCCGGGACAGGACTGTCGTAGTGCGGTAGGGGCCGTAGCTGTTGTTATTCTATAAATAAATTAATGACAAGAAGACGAACAAAAGTGAGATTTCCAAATTTCTTTTTTGTGAATTGTGAATAATTTTGTTTCTCTACATGCATTGCACAGTATCTGAAGGTTTTCTTTCGACCATTCGATATTTTATATTCATTGTACATGTGCTGTTTCATAGTAGGCTACATTAAGTGATGGCATTTGAATTCATGGAAGACAGATTTGCGCATAAAAAGTCCATATGTACTGATAATATAGTATAGTAAAGTCGTAAATGTTTGATGTAGAACTCAAGGTTTTGAAAACGTGGCACATGTCATGCATCTTCATCATTCTGCCGGATCTGTTATAAGCAACCCACCTCCTAGACACCATCCACCTATTGTAACAGAAACAGAGATTGTGGCCCAAAGGCCTGTACCATCATGTAGGCCCTATTGTACTGATGCTGTAAAGGGCTGTTTGGTCCTTGGAGTTTGAACCAGTTCACAATGCATCCATCATTTTTAATAAAGTATCAAAAAGTACAAATGTTTATGATTTCATTCTTTCCTACTTTGATTGTGTATCATTGTCATGCATCCTAATGCAGATACATGAATGAATTTAGGAATTTTATTTGTAATGAAGAAGGATAATATAAAGGATATTATTCAGATGGTAAGGAAAAATAAAATGCTTGTGCATACAGTTCATTTGTAGGTAAATAAATGTTAAAGATTTTTTAAGATGACCTATTTTAAGATTTTTGAAGGTGTTTCCACTGGTCTTTAGTATAGTTATGTAGGTGCTTTCAAAATAGGTAAATATGGGATTATCACAGGATCTTTTTTACCCAGATGATCTCTTGGCTGTAGCTGGTACTGTAGAACATTAACTGTAACCTTGCAGTCTAGGAAGGGCAATCTAATTTCAAAGGATAAACAAGGAAAAGACAAGTTTTGTGCTGTGAGAATGGTAAAATGTGTTGGTGTGTTTGAGTGAAGAATGTTAAAACTAATGCAATTCCATGCAGGACCTGTATGCTCTGATTTTGTATGGTGAGGTAGGGTGAGGATTGGATTAATGAAGAATCTTCCCTCAAGCTTTGTCTGTTCAAGATGTCATTACATAGACGGGCTGAAGGATTTAATGATGCAGTTGGAGTTTCATTAAATTATGAGACATTTCATAGAGAGTGAGAGTTTTGTTATCTCAGCACCTGCTAAACGGTAGGCCTTCTGGGGCGGGAAGGCTGCAGTTATCTTTAAAATTAGCAGATGGTGCAAGTTCAGGGAACTGTTAATTATATAAGAAGATATATAAGGTAATAAATATTTAGTGAAGTGAGTGAGGGTGAAAGTTATGAAATAGTGGAAAAAGGTATGGACTGATAGTGGAGAAACATGGGCTCAGCCTCAGGATCTAGAAGTAGAAGTCATGTTGGATGGAACAGAAAGCAAAATGGCTGGGTACATGATTGAGGTGATGCTATCGGAATACCAGAGTTCAAGGGGTTTCATGGAATTGAAGAGGAAGTCTGTTGATCTCAGCTATAATACAGTATATGCTGCGCAAGTGCATGCTGTGCAAACGCACGTTTCGAGTAAGTGCATGCATACCCCATATGACGGAATTTTTACTATAGAAATCAAATGCCTAAATGCACGCACACTTTGAACAAGGCTCGAGTCAAGCTAGCCAAGCAAATTATTTAGGCAAGTTACTGTGTAAAAACAGCAACGGCTGTTGACCTTGTCCATCACTGAAAGTGTAGATCTAGGCCTCTTCTGTCTCTGTAGCATGAAAGAAAGCACAGCAGGTGTGTAGATTGCACGTGGGCACCATACTGGCACAGGCTGCACCTCTGGCGATGCGAACATCCACGAACAAAGGAAAATTAATGGTCCGACCTTTCGCACCCCTCTGCCACTGCCACTGCCACATCCCGCCTCCCTTCCATTCGCTAGCGGTAGGCCTATGGTCAGTCACCTGTTTGGTTGTCTCGCTTCTCCTCGCCGCATCTGCTTCGCTCCCAATGTGGCCTATCCTAAAATAGCCCACACATTTCATATGATGTGACGTGATCACATCATGGATATTGAAATTGAATTGATAAAAGGTGCATTGTTTATGTCTAGGATAGCAAATGGCTTGGCTAGATGCTATTAGTTAATGACAGTAATATGACGTCATCGTTGCATGTAACCAAAGGAATTAACCGGTGCTTCACGCAAAGTGCACGGTTCACACAAGCGCATGCTTTGACTTCCTCCCGAGGTGCATGTACTTGTGTAGCATATGCTGTATTAAGGACAATTGCTTGAGGAAAAATGACAATTGGATCAGGAACTGTACCGGTATGAAATTGGAAGTTGAAACTGAATCAAATGGTAGGCCAAAATAATTTACTTGGAATAAATCAAGAACAAGATATGACATTAACCCTTTGGACCCGAAACACCGGTTTACCGGTGTGGTTCTTATTTTGCTATATAATGTACCGTGCCACCGCTCAACCTGTGTGCGGAGACACACCCCCATCCCACGAATAGTTTATTCAATACTTTGGGCCAATGAGAAAATCTGGACTCATTTATTGCAGAATAGTAATCTATAAATAAATGATGCTTCCTTTCTGGGTGAAGTTCGTTGTTTTTGATGGTTTTTTTTTAGCAATTGTTTTGATATGAAACAAACACCCACCGACCTTAGCTTTCTGAGTGCTTCAGGTGGTGCTAAACAAATAGATTTAGATTTAAGACTAAGAGAGGGCTGGAATAAAATATTTACTCCAGTAGATGAATTCATCCACTGGGGCCTCTCAGGAGGCCCAGTGGAGGAGCAAATAAGGATCAGGAGGTCACTTGTCAGGGTTCAGAAGATTAAAGTATTTGATTGTGGAAGATGCAATGAAGGATGGTGGTGTCTTGAGTAAACCATACAATAAACAGCCACATAACTGACGTGGATGATGTTTATACTCTGATCAGCAAAGGCTTTCTTTTTCTATGTGTTCATCCAAGCTAATTTTCACAGAAACACCCCATCAACAAATTCAACACACACATTGTATTCTTTTTATGTGTATCAAATAATTTATTCAAGTAAAACCATTTGTGTTATAAGAGCAAAGAGTGTTTAAGAAGCGCAAACAATTCTTTCATTCTTCAGTAGTGGCTCACGAATCAAGATGTGCACAAAATACACTGTGTGGAGGGAGGGGGAGGTTGAAAGAGAAGAGAAAAACTGTACAAGGGAACGCACACAGAAACTGCCTGTATCCTCCGGAGTCCAGCTGCTATTTAGTCACATGGAGAGATGAGTGAGCTGTGGTAGTTGTTTGGTGATTTTGGTGTACAGCAAGTGTTCAATGAGAATTTGGAATATTTTCCGAAAAAATGTGATGAGTACTGTCCATGGATGGTCGGTCCCATTGATTCCATCCTTTCCATGTAGAGTATAAATATGCGAGAGTACATAAACCATTGAAGTACTTTTCTAAAAAAAAATAAAAAGCTACAAACCTTTGTTCAGAATTTTTCACAATCGCTAGCAGCTCACACCAGAGGAGTTAAAAAGGGTAAGTAATGCAAGCCATATATTTCCAATGAACAAGCAGGCATTTAAAAAATGTACTGCAACTAATTATGAGTTCGCACATGGGTATGAGGTAAAATAGTGAGAGACAGAGAGAGAAAGAGATAGAAATAGAGAGAGAGAGAGAGAGAGAGAGAGAGAGAGAGAGAGAGAGAGAGAGAGAGAGAGAGAGAGAATGAGGGAGAGAAAGAAAGACAGACAACAGGATGGAGAGACAGAGAAATACCTAGAATTTGATAACAGATTAACAATTACATATTGACAAACATAAACCTGCTGTGTTAGTTCAGTTGTAACAAGAACCTTACTTACAATCAACATCATTTTGAAACAATTGAAAATATCGTATCCTGTTGTACCAAGCACAAATTACAGTTTACACCTGACATGTGCTGTATCTGTTATTTGATAGTTCCTTTCCTAAGCCTTCAAATTCATTATTTATGGATATTTTAATTATTCTTATGACTACTGACTGAGATAGGACTCGTCATTCACTCATCCACATTGTTACGTTGTTCCTGATTTCAGGGATGGCCTGAGATGCCACTTATTTCTTGGGGTCTTGTGATCACGACTTTGGTTACAATTATTATCCATCATGATCAGTGTGCTGGATGAATAGTGGAACCTTGAATATTTGAAAAATGTTGAATCTTAACTTAACTGATTCCTTATCATGTCCTTATCCAAGACGAAGTCTACATCTCAGCGTGTGTGACTTTAAATTTCGTCTATTCAAACATATACTTTAGCTCCTGGGAAAGTATAACTGGAAGCAAAGAAAAATGTAACCACTGATGAGTAGAAACCTTAATTCATCCTTGAATTAAATAATGACCCTTACTTCCTGAAATGAATTCAGATGTTGAATGAGAAAACAAACATTTGAACCAAATGATCTGTTAATAACAGGTGATAGGTAGTTGCCATTGGTGTATTGTCAATCTCACTCTATAAATGATAATTTAAATTTAATACCACTGATTTCTAATTCAGTAAATTGGAATTTTATCCCCAAGGATAAGGATTACAGACCAAATTTTAAAAAAAATGTATTCTGCATGAGGATAGGTAATGGTAGTCTTAACCATGTTTATTCCTTGGATACACATTCTCACAAATTATAATTCTGAAACGCATGTTTTTGATTCCAACAACACTTTCAATACAAAACTGTGATAATCATGCTTTGACTACGGTATGTTATACCAGCATGTACATTAGGAAGTTATTTTTTAATAAAATGTGAAGAAAACTACACTAGTGTTGTAATACAGGGCTGCGAACTGGGAAAATACTGAACCAAAAACCAGAAACTATTACATGTCACTTAAGAAAAAAATTGGTTACATATCCAATTTCCTCAACTTGTTATGCATTCTACTAAAACACGCAGTATCATGCACATATAAAATCATTCACTCAAGTGGCTAATTTGATTTATAAGAACAATTGCATGCAGTTCAAAAAGTAGGGTACGTTTTGCCAAAAAGTTCGGACATCTGAAATAACGCACATTGTATTGATCTCCATTTGTCTATACAGTACACAGACATAAAGGCAAGTCAATGAGTATGTGTAGTTGTCAGAGCAGCGAAATAATGAAGCAAAATGCTCACGCTGAGAAGGTAGCACATTTTCTCATCTAAAATTTAATCTTTTTGACTGTGTAGCTCTTGGAAGTTTGACTTCTTAACGCAAGGCAACTTACCACCTCTAATTTTAGTTACCACAAGGCTAGTGTGAACCTTTCGTTTCATTGAAAGGTTATGAAAATGTTTTCCTTCGCTTACTAGTCTGAGGAAATGATTTCTTGAAAAAATTTGTGCAATAAGGACAATTCTTTTTCATGCATTGCGAACATATTTTCATGAGCTTTCTCGAAGATCCTCAAAAATGCCTTCCCCATTGCCAATATTTATATACGGTAAAAGGAAATTTAACATTGGAGCAAAGCAGCTTTGCAGGACAAAATGGATGACACATTGTAAACTCATCTCTAAATTCTCACTTTGTGTTTTGATATATATTGGCCATTCTTGGCTTTATGAAAATGGACAAAAGTAGTGATACACTTAAATATATGTAGCTTGTAGCTACTTCTTTCTGAATTTATTTTTTAATTAACAGTCTGGATTTCTGTGTTCCAAACCTGAACTGAAATATGTATATGATACATGTAGGCTACTAGCTACTTCGTTGTCAACTTGAATAATACCAGTGCAAGTAATGTTGAGTTTTGTGAATGTAGAAAAATTTTGAAATACTTTTTGTGTTTTCTTCTCGGTTTGTTTCATCGATCATTTACACAATATTTGTATATCACCAATAAATAGGTGTAGTGGTTATCTTGAGTAATGGCTGAACAAATTTACATTTAAAAAGGGTTGAAAATGGATTTTCTATTGATATGACCTGTGAAAGGAAATTGGATTTTCTAGCTGAAAGAGAAAGATTACTAGATCTACTTGAATACGACCCTTACCATGTTTCCTTTGTGTGGGACTGCTCGGTATCTTTGATACAAAGGCTGTCTTGTTTCATTAATTGCATGTTGCATTAATTGCATTTCAAATAATTAATTGAATAAGTCATTCATTATTTCTTATAAGGAATACAAAAAAAAGCTCACACAATATGTTTAAGTACTTAATACATAATCATATATACGCTTGGAAAAAACAACCACGAAGCAAACCAAAAATTAAATGGGAAGACGTATAGCATTGTCGATGATGACGCAAAAAGTCTGTAATAAGTTTTGAAAAGTAGTCAACAAATACAGAAACCGAATGAAAACCTGCGCAATGTGGTTGTCTATGCACAATGATGCAATGATGCACCCCTTGGCACAAGGCAATGACAAGTATCACAATGCAAGGACTGTGCACTCAGGACAGATGAGTCACAACATCACAAAACGCTGTCTACTGTAGCCTATTTGATCAATTTTAGATGTGTCCATATTTTTCCCATTTTAAAATTTCTAGCACAAGTTTAGCTAATTTTTGATGTTTGACAAAAGAATAAAATATTAATTTGATACTCTAGCTCCTAAAAATTTCGTTATGTATCTGGAAAGCAGAAGTTATGAAAGATAACCAGGGTTCATCGAAAGACATTTTTTTCTCTTCATCTTTAATCATTAATTTTTTAGTTGATCACAGCTAGAATCTATGGCTAACTTTGTGCATGACAGGGAAACCTGGGGAAAGGGTGGGGGGGGGGGGGGGGTGCATGCCAAAATGAGATAATGCTCCAAAATAAGGGAATCCTCAACAAAAAAAAATACATGAGGCAAAATTTCTTTGATACAGAGGACAGATACTATGAATTTGAACATCATTTCTTATTTTTTTCATTGTAATGCATTTCCCATCGTAATTTTACACACCAAGGACAGAACAACAATCATTACACTAAGAATAACATGGTGAAGGGAATAATCACAAATGCTTTATTCTTTACAAGCAGAGATTCAGATCTACACTTCTCTTCTTCTGCTGAAAGAAAAAAATATCCCAAACCAACGTACAATGTATTGAAAAAGAGAAAAAGGGAAGATGTACATTTAGTTTGAAAGCATTTAAAGGCAATAAAACTGACATGGTAGTCAAAGATATATATGTATATATATACACAAATTGTGACATGTCATATTATGTAGTTATTACAGTGTTTCAAAATGGAACAAATCACATTTCAGATTATCATTATTTGCATGCATCAAAAACACATTGTTGCATTGTGAAAAGAGGTATAAGTATAGGAAATGAGTACTGAAATTTGGATACATACACATACACGTACACATGCACACACTTAAACACTCACACATGCACATTTTACACATTGCAAAAATTGGGAATTGAAATCGGGTTCGCGGTGTAGAAGGGCAAGTGCGGCACCACAATTTAGGTAAAATTTGGTCAACTGGTTTATGTGGATTAGTGGTCAGATTGTGAAAGTTCGGTAATGTTGTATTTCCTGCTACCGTACATGTATGTGGTGCGTGGAAGAGGTTGAAGATGTTAACCTCTGTGTAATTTAACTATTCATAAAATTCCTAAATTGCTCACCAAATAAGCTGTATTGAAAGACAAAAAAGAAAGATACCACTCTGCTCACAACGTAAATTTGTCTCACACAAATGAAAACATTGTACGGTACCCGGTTCTTTTCAAATCGTTATGCTATCACTATCATGTTTATTTATTTTTTACTGTTAGGGCCTATATACAGGCATTTTTATGCTTTGCTTTAACTTTAAAGAGAGATCTGTTTGACCCAAAGTGTGAAGAAAAAGGCTGCAGTTATTTGCATTGTTAAAAGTGTCTACAATTTTAACCTTAACATTTTTTACTCATGAAATTAGATCTAGATCAATTTAGATTTCTCAACATAAACACTGATATGATTGCTCATTGTCAGAATTTTATGAAACACCGCATATGCTCTGTCTGTTGGTATATCGTTATTATGTTGTATAATTTCTACCCGGTAATGTGTTTGCTAACTTTTGATAGATCTAAAAAGTGCAATGTATTTTAATAGACAAAAATTGTCGGTTAAAAATATGCATTGTATTGACATTTCGGTATATATATATATATATATATATATATATATATTATATATCATAAATGATAGGAAGCTAAGAGCTATACGATCATGCTCATTGGCAACATACAGATGCCATCGGTGGGTGTCCACTTGTTCATTTATAGCGATTCAAAATGCACCATGCATTCAATAGGACATCCAAAATTGCCATTTCCATGGATGTTGGATGTAAATTCATTTCTACGATACATATCTGAAATTTATCCAAAGACTCAATTTGTACAAAATAATATGTATTTAGAAAAATGCTTATTTCGACCGCACTTGCCCTTAGGAATGATCTGTGCAGCTTTGACTGGAGTCTTGTTTTCTAAAGGGGAATGTGCAGACAATCCACTAATGCTTGTATTGTGTTAATACACAATCCACTGACAGGAATCTATGAGGAACAGTGGATCATTCAATTTCACTTTTTTATGATGGAATATTTGAGTCAATTAATCATTCATCACTATACTTAGTTAGCTTCGACATATATATTTAAGGTGGTGAAATACAAATTCAGTCACATTGACAGCATGCAAACGATTGATAACCAGACGAACTAATACATATTGATGAATATCCAACCAGGCACCTTCCAATGTGCGTCGATTGTATTTGTATGTGAGAACAAAGGGCCAGAACTCAATAGCTGGAGTCGACGGGAATGAGCTGTGTTTGGAATGACATAGAATTGGATTTGGTAAGAGAAGGGGTAGAATAAAGCAGGAAACAGATACTGCATCCGCCTAATATCACATGTTCATTAAATTGTCTTCGAATAAAGAAAAAATGCACACAGCCAATGGTGAGAGTTACTTTGTACAGCGATATGGTGAAAACCCTCTTCCCTCCCCCTACTGAACAAACCCCACAAGAGAGAAAGATCTGCTGATAATGAAAAAAGCTGACTAAAATGGATTTAGGCCTACAGTGATGTTGAAAAGAGCGGTGATGAGTCCTTTTTTTACAATGACAGAGCGAGTTGGGCAGAGTTACTTGAGAGAAAGATTAAGGAGTTCCTCTATTGTCCACCTGCTTAGAGATGACATTTATATATACAGTACGTATACTATTTCTTAAAGGACTGTTTTCCCATTGACAAGTGACAAGGACTGATACCAGGTGGGAATGTTTTATAATTTTCTTCCAAAGTCTGAATTTGGTCTATGAAAACCTGCTTAGTAGGGTAGATGTTAAAAGTTAAGCATATTGAATATACAAAATAATGCAGATGTGTAATCCATGATAATGACAGTTATTTACAAAATGGCTGTTGTAGTCCTAGTTACCCAAGATAAGGACTCGTTATAATAATTATTAACATTATTGTAGTGTACTAAACTCTTTGAGCATTCAGGTTTTAGAATTTATCTGTCAAGTATCATATAGAATGCACAATTGAGCCCTTTGCAAAAAGTGACGAACTTGCCATATTATAGCGTGTATATATGAGCTTCTACTGTTCCTCTCCTTTCCAGTTCCTCATTTTTCATGTATATTACTTTGTTGAATTGACGCCCTTTCAACTTTGATCTAATGATATCACTTCAAGCAATGTGATACGCCATATTAGCCTGTATTGGAACAATGAAGATCTAGATTCTAGAAAGTTATATACAATAAGACGAGAACAATTGAAATTGCATCCTTGATCGTGTAACAGAATAACTTACATAAATTGTATTCAGTAAACGGCAAAATTGGGTTGCTGGTTGGGACAGGGACAGAGTGGTGGAATGGGAGTGACAAAGTGATCGAACCGCAAAGCCTTGAGAACACACATGGAAATGGTCATCAATTTCATGAATAAATTAATCACAAATCGGAAAGACACCAAACGTAAGTACGAGCTCCATGATTTGTGTTAAAAAATAATTGACAACAAAACAACAACAAAACCCCTTCACAATCAACATTTGCGGTCTATCTTGAAATAAAATAAAGGCTCCGAAGTGATTTAAAATATCCACACCATAGTATCTCTCAGTGCTCAGGCTGTTGCTGAGATACTGCAGTGCTATTGTCTTATCGCACAACGAGGGTAAAAGTTTCGTTGAGATTGAGATGCACACTATTTTCTCTCTCTCTCTCTCTCTCTCTCTCTCTCTCTCTCTCTCTCTCTCTCTCTCTCTCTCTCTCTCTCTCTC
>JAUEKS010017175.1:0-10615 GCA_031762815.1 Tylodina fungina
GTGGGACCTACGTATTAACGTCCGTCTCCGATAGGATGGGGGTGGATCGCCATGAAAACGCCCACATGACCAACTTTAAAAATCTGCCCCCATGGGGAGATTCGAACCCAGGTCATCCGCATCTGAAGCCAAATGGTTAACCACTCGACCACAGGGCGGTCCACATAATTTTGTACTGACGCAGAAATGAGTGAAAAATAAATCTGAGATTTTAGAAAATGCATTTCTTTAAAACATTGATGGTTTACCCATTGTAAATCATATGTCATGAGACAAATAAGGGGTTACCATGGGATCTTCCCCTCGCAGTTGACCTCATGGCTATAATACAGATTTATGAGGAGCAATTAATTGATCTGCATTAAAGTCTTGAAAGGGGGTGCTCTGATTTACAGGGGTTTAGAGGTAAACACTGAAAAGACTAAGGTTATGCACTGCTGCAATGTTGGAGGAGCTACATGAAAGGGATGGTTGGCCCTGTGATGTCCGGGAAGAATGAGAAAAAATCCAATTTAATGTAGGACCTGTGGGTTCTTCATTTATGAGATGTGTACTTGAGTAAAGACTGAACTAATGGAGATTGGTTCAACAAACTTTGAATGTCCTAAGATGCCATAGCATCGATAGACTATTAGAATTTTGTGATTTGAGTGATGTTAAACTAAACGATGGGACACTTTTTGGGGAGGTATAAGATTATTTGGGGGACATATTGTGTGCTGGCTGTGATGAGCTGTGGCTGTCTCAAGAATTAGAAACTGGCGGTGCATCTGGGAAATATTGCATATATTATGAAACAAGTAATATTAAGTATGTTACACACATTATCCCTGGCAGTGGAAAATCAAAAGAGTAGGCATGGTTGCTGCTTAGGCAAGATTTCAAAATGATTGAATTCTTCCCATTATTTCCTATCCAATGTTGTTCATGCTCGATCTACCACCAAAGTATATGCTAATCATAATGCTTCAACATTGCTCTCCAGCCCAGATAAATAGGGAAGTTGAGTGTTAGGAAATGCATCCAGCAATAAAAACAAATTGCAGAAACCTGAGTGATTGAATATTTGCTGTGGTGTCCCTTGCAAAAGGGAAAAGCCAAAAAAGAAGATTAAGTAAAAAAAATATCTGCTAAAATAAGGGTGAAGATAGCTAGGTGGACGATTGTAGTGGCACTGTCTGAGCACAAGACACGTGAGGATATGTTACTAGGAATTTTCTTGGTATTGATAGGATAGGGAGATAGTCTGTCAATCTAGGTTGAAATAGTTGACATGTACTTAGCAGCAAACTAAATTAACTCACTTTACTTAGAACAAATTGATAGAGTAGGTAATGAAGTTAAAGAGTTAAAGTGTGGAAGATGCAGTAGATAGTGAGAGCTAGCTTAAGGACTAAGTCCTTATGTTGGGGAAAAAGACCATAAAATGTTGATTGATTGATCCGAGAAGGCATGCCCTACTACTAGTGGCAGCCCACTAACTTGACCAACAATGGTCTATATTCATTTGAAAATAATCCAGATTGAATGGTCGACATCGAAATACTTAGCTACCAAGCCATCCTAAAGATGTAGAACTGGGTGTGCCTATGGTTTGTAATCATTTGTGTGGTAAGCCTAGGCCTAGAGAGCGATACAAGTACAAAGACACTAATATTAAATCTATGTCAAGGTTGTGTGATATGTGGATGGGTGCATATCTTGGCGATTATATTAAAACTAAGGGGGATAATATATAGGACATGGGATTATATTTACCTGGAATTTTAATATTACCTCTGATATTATTAACAGTAGTTGAAACCTTGATGATGATGATGATGATGATGATGATGATGATGATTATGGTGATGATGATGATGATGATGATGTAATATAATTATAGCATAGAGCATTTATTTGAAGCAGATTTGTGCTCTACAAGTGCTGTTAACTTACATAATGCCAGACAAGTTTAGAAACTTTGTTTACTGATTTCTGTTTGGAATACACTTTCTTTTTGTCAGGCTCTTAGTGACCCTCGCTTTGAGGTTATTCTTGGGAAAATTGGAGAAGTCATTAGTGATGATACACACTATCAGAAAGGCTTATTACAGCAACGCTATCAAAAATGTTCTGCAGTGAAGGTAAGCTTTATTTTGGTACTTTTTAAGCGTAAAGTATAGTAATAATCATTATTGTAAATTCATATCTGTGTTCCATAATAAAAATCTATTTTGCCCTTTCATATGATTCATGTATCTGTTAAAGTTCAACATATTGAATGAGTTCAAAATGTTTAATCGTCTTATTATAATACAGGTTTATAGACATAGTCTTACTGTTGCTAGAATCCATCTCTAGAGCATGCCTGTCTTCCTGGACGGTATGGGTCGTCGGACATAAGCTCTCATTTTTTTCAGAAGCACTGAATTAACCAATTGGCTGATTAATAATATTCTATGATCAGTTCCGGAATTCCCTGCCATCTGCTGCTCGGATCTATGCCAGTTCTAGAATTCTACGCCAATCGATAAAAATTCAAGGTTTAGCAAAGGGTTGTAGTAAAAACACTGTGTATCGTATTAAGCCTGCTGATTATAAAGTTGAACAAATTGTCTGAAGAAACTTGTATTTCCTGCTTGCAACTGAAATTGGAAGTAAAAGGAAGGCGTTTTTTAAGTTTTTACCCCTGTAAATTTGCCTGTTTGCATGGGGTGTACGGAGGACCCACAGAAAATTTGGTGTATCGAGTGCCCTCGCTAGTTATCTAGGCAACCGGAAAACATTTTTAAAAACTGCAACAAAAAGCGCATCGATTATAGCTCTAGAGAGAGCTACAGATACTTGTTTCATGACATGTTCTATTCATATCTATTTTCATTTTGCTATATTTTTAATGTACAGATCTAGATATGGGCCTATAGATCTAGATCTAGATCTGGAACCAAGATTCCCTACATCTATATTATTAAACAAAGCAGTTCTAGGAACTTCGAAAACAACAACACAGCTTTGAAATAATTTGTTGACTGTTACTTTATTTTGTTCGTTCTTATCTTAGCTGGGTTTGTTTTAAACAAATACACTGCATTTTGGGAGTGTCCGAGCACCCATGCATCGTCAAAATGTTTTTCGCTCGGGGTCGTCAAAAAATAAACAGCTGTCACAGACAGATACAAGACATTCTATAGTTAAACTGTACCAATGTCTATCAAAGACATCTTGCTCTTTATAGAAATGTATAATTCATGATTTTACAGTGACCAGCAAAAACCTTAAGTTCCGGGCACCAGTATAACTACTATAGTACATTTTAGTACTGTTTTTTCGTTCCTCAATATATTCCTATTTCTTTTTTTACACTTTTGTTTTATTATATATATCTGATATAATTTGTTGTTTTTACATCTCTACTAGTTAATAATATTGGACCCATTCTTCTTTATTTTATTTCATTTGCATCTGTTATGTTTTTTGTGATTCGTGTTATGTTTTTTGTGATTCCTTTTCAACGTTGATATCTTGTCTCTTTTGCCATTTGCTCTGTTTTGTATCATGAAGTTATAATTAGTAATGCATTGATCATAGCACATTGTAGGAGGAGATAATGCTTTTCAAACAAAAATTTTGAATGAACTTTGCGTGCCATTGTTTTTCATGAATATATATTAACTAAGTTGATATCAAATTTGTTTTTCTGACTTTTCAAAATCTTTTTGATGACCACCAAAAGCCAAAGATAAATGGTAAGAATTAGTTTATAATTTATTATGTTTTTTCTATCTTCGGCAGACATTTTGTTCAACTGCTAGAAGTTAAAAATTTTACTTCTCTTCATTTTTGTGACCAGTTTTTAATTTAATAAACACATTTTGAGTTGGATTCTCTTAAATACTTAAAAGTTATTTGCAGTATCCTGTCCTTAAGATTGTATAGCTCTTATAAGGCATGATTCACTATCATCATCGTCGTCATCAACATGATCATCATATCATCATCATCATCATCATCATCATCATCATCATCATCATCATCATCATCATTATCATCATCATCATCATCATCATCATCATCATCTTTATACAAATGTTTTCCTTAATTTAGAAGATTTAGCCAGACACCAGTTATCCTTCTCCATTGCCTCTACACTCAAACTCTTCAATTTCATAGCTTACACTACTAATTTATTCTCAGCTATATTAGGCCTCTTGACTTCTTCCCTTGAATTCCAATTTTGCACATTTTCTGATTCAGTCATCAATATCTTTCCTAAGTACATACACCAACCATTTTTAGCTAGACTTACATGCCATTTCCATTGATATATGTTTAGGGTTGCTAGATGTGGCCAGGCGCACTTACTCTGAGTTGGTAGATGACATGGAAGGTAATTTGTATTTTCATTATATTTTCTTGAATTACTGAATGTCATTAAGAAACTATTCTTGGCTAAACAATCTGTTGAATGATTAATCATTTAATATGTGTATCAGAGGCTTGTTTTTCTCTAATATTTATTTATAGATTCGAATGCTTACTGCTTATGTGTAAATCTTTGGATGGATCAACTATGTGAAGTCTGGGTATTGATGGTAATTAAGTTTTGAGGGGTGTAACGAGAGGGTGGGTATAGTGCTGGCTTTTCATAGCTGTGGTAGCTAGTTAAAATTGTATTGATCTTTGTTTTCTTGTGCCTGCTTGTTTTCTGTTTTTATATTACTTCTTATTAAGTATACTCACTTTTGTCTCTTTATGCCAAGAATGAAATTCCATACTACTCTTCTGATGACACAATTAAGTCAAGTTTGTTTATTTTCGTAATGTGCCATCTTGTTTGCTTTAAATATTTACAAGCATCCTTAAAAATGTGAGTTGGTTGATCTCACTTCACCCTGTCAAGAGTTATTGTTTACATTATAGTCACTCCTCTCATTGCTGGTGTTATCAATTGTAGCACAAAAGGGTACTGAAAATTGAAAAGTTGAAAATGGCCAAGAGCAGGAGTAGATAATTCATTTTTAAAAACATGTCCAAGTACTGCTCCCACAAAATAATTTCATGTGTTAATTTACATATCAAATCTAATGTCAAAACTCACAGAGATTACAAATTATAATAACAAAACAAAGGAGTTGGTTGTCTATGCAGCCTGCATATCACATTGTGCTTATCACATTAGGACATGTTATTTGATTAATTATCTAAAAAGACTTATTGTGACAATATGATATTTCACCATCAAATTTGTTAGTTTCAAATTATTTATTACTTTGTTTTGTTGTATTTTGTTTAGTTTGAGTTGGAAATAGCAAAACATTTCATTGTGTCTGCTCTCTAAGTATCACTAACATAATATGATTTCGAATTAAGGGTGGAACTGTGCGCTTTAACTAGGAGGTCCCTGTTAGCCAGCCTAATCCGACAGACCCGGTCTGCCTCGGTGACTCTCCAACCTCCCCTTAGTCACCACCTATCACCACCATGCAGTGAGTCCCCAAAATTCACTACCGCGCTCCCAACAGTCTCAGACCGACACAGACTAAATTCTAGATCACACAACGGTTAAGTCTAAATCTAGATCTAGATCTAATGTCAAAACTTGCAAAACAACTTTGCTGTGGTGCACCAAAGATGAAACCAACAACGATCCTCCTTCACTCTGCAATGCCGAACTCATGCCGAATTGCCCGCCTCTCCACGGCGCATGGCGCATGCGCAAAAACCTTCGCATGATTCACGTGAACACCGGGAATTCCCCACATCTCCCCCAGCTTTCCAAAAGCTCGCAAGCAACTAGCACTCATAGTCATCCAAGTAGTGCGGATGCCGTCGCACATGATGCGATCGTCTTACCTGAATAGGTGACTGATGCATCCCCCTTACCGGTCCCTCCGCCACCACCATGAGTACATCAACACACACGTCGGTTCCCTGGTGAGCCACATCTACCTCAACCTCCTTGTCCTCCACCAGATGCCGTCTGTCCACAGCGCCCATGTCTGTACAACCCTCTATGGGCAACAAAGGCCCACCGCTATGGCCACCGCCAGGTTCCATCATCCTAGGCGACTCACTTCGACGATCGGCACAACCTCATGACCTGTCATCAACATAACAACGCTTCCTGAGATACCTCACATGCAGTGGTATTCCATCCACACATACCATATGCATCAACACGATACTGGTGACCTCACCAAGTGTCCACTGCTTGGTGCACGACGGTGGTGAGGGCTTCACCCAGACCTCATCGCCAACGGCAAATCTGCTTTCGCCCACATCTTCAGCCCGTAGGCTAATGTCATACCGTACCTGCCATGGGTACCTAAAGAGACCGTTCGAGGAAACAGAGCCACTTTCAACCTTCTTGTGAGGTGTCACATTGTACCAAAATGTGGCCTCTTCGGGGCTGATGATTCCCCTTGCCGCAATCCTCTTGATTGTCCGGTGGTTCCTCTCAACAACTCCATTACCGCTCGGTACATAGGCGGCCCGGAAACACTTGTCAGCAAACTGTATGACAACTTCTTACCTAAATGCCACAGAGTTGTCCATCAACAACTCCTTACACGGCCCTCGCTCAACCACAACACTATGCAGCTGAGCAACAATCTACGCCGCAGTCTCCATCTGCAACCTCCGCCATAAAGCAAATCACGATGGACCACAGTCCATCATTGAGAGAAATAATCGTCCCCCAAAGTGTGTTGCATCCACTGCAACCCGCTGCCAATTGTTTTCAGCAACCAAATTTCCTGAAGTCATTAGATTCTCACTGCGCATTGCAGGATCAACACGCTGATGCCTCGCAGCCAGCCAACTTGAGCAAGGTAGAGAGTCCTGTTGATGCCTAAATGATGCGGCAGATGAGCAGCCCATATCGCATCTTCGACACTCTCACCAGTGGCGATTGCTGCTGACACATCTATAGCCTCCTCACCATCGCTCTCACGATTCCCTAACCAATGCTTTGGCACCCTGGTCAAACGATCAGCTTTGTTTTCGACCGTCGGTACCAAACGTACAGTCACAGAGAGACCATACTCTGTGATTGTGTATCGAATCACCCCGAGCTGCACCTTTAATTCGGACACGGCAACACTTATCCACTGTGTTAATCATCCAGTTAACTACCATCATAGATCAATGGCAAGAGTGAAGGTCTTGAACCCCCAAGCTATTGCCAGATTGACACCCCTTGCAATGGCTTCCAACTCTGCAAAATTAATATGCAGCCATCCTGCCACTGGATAGTGCCCAATCAATCGGCCACACAGAGAAAACAGTCCCCATTTGGTCAGTTTTGCCAGTTCAAAGCTGGCCTCGGAGAGAGCCATTCCCCTCGACATTTGCAGATGCCCACAAGTATCCTTATGTAAAGGAATGCCCAACAAATGGCCCCCATTGAGGCTCTCGGGTTCTTTTGTTTCCAACCTGTACTTTACAAGGTGCCGACACACTTCTTCAGCATTCACCATAGACTCCTGCACCACTATATCATCAATATAGTCAACACACTGAGTCCCCAAAACTCACCACCTCGCTCCCAACAGTCCCAGACCAACACAGACTAGATTCTAAATCACACAACGGCTAAGTCTAAATCTAGATCTAATGTCGAAACATTCAAAACAACTTAGCTGCAGTACACCAAAGATGAGACCAACAACGATCCTCCTTCGCTCTGCAATGCCGAACTCATGCCGAACTGCCCGCCTTCCTACAGTGCATGGCGCATGCGCAAAAACCGTCACATAATTCACGTGAACACCGGGAATTCCCCACAGTCCCATCGTATGCAATGTACATTAGAATTAATGTGGAAAGGTTTGAAAGAAAAGTAGGCATGCACCACTCTCAGTGCGAAATTTTTTTAATTTTTAAGTTCAACCCATTATTTCCTATCCCACTTTGTTAATCCTTGCTCAGCCACTGAAGTGTACAAATCATCTTTTGGTGTTGATCCCCAGCCCGAACAAATGGGAAAGATTGATGTTAGTAAAGGCATCCAGCCATAAAATTACTGAAACCTGAGTGAATGAATATTCACTGTAGTGACCCTGCAAAACGGTGAAAGTCAAAAAATGAAGCTATCAAAGATGAGGAAATTAAAAGATTTTAAAGAAAATATTGGCTGATGACTGTGGAATTAAAGTATGGGGATGAGATAAAGAGATAAGCAAAATTTTCTCGGAGTAAATTAATAAAGCAGGATATAAAATTAAGGGATTTTAGTGTGAAGTATGCAATGAGAACCAGTCATAAAATGGATGCTGATACTAATGATATAGATGCAAAGACAGAGAAAGATACATGTCAATAACAATGCTGTCCACTGTGTCTAGAATACATCCATCAGCTGGGAGAGACAAACCAGCTCCCACTCCGCGCAACCTATAGCAGCCTGAGAGGCTTTCACATCCAGATGCCAGTGAATATGGATGGAAAGAATAAAAACAGCAGTGGGGGCTCTAACCAGGATGATCTACCCTCTGTATTCATCAAAGTCACCAAATACAGAAGTACATTGAGTTTCACAACTATGGATTTGGTGAGTTAATTCACTAACATTTATTTTTCTATAAATTTTAATTAAAGAAGATTCAAGTATAGGCAAGCAGAGACTATTCTGGGCAGTGTAGCAACTTGGCAAAGAATGAATAGAGTATATCAGATGACTGCTGCTGGTGAATGTTCAGCCTGAAGGGCACAATTAATACCTCTAGTTCTTGAAAGAAGAAAAAATTCTTTAGGGATAGAAAGGTCAATATGGACTATGAAATTTTATTATCACAAGTTATCACATTCTGATTATTTATTGGATAGTTTTATAAGTGTTTAAAGTAACTTGACAGTATTGGAAGAACAGTGCCCTGAAACAATCAGAAATTTAAAATTACTTATGCAAATGTTTTGCAAAAATGCCCATTAACTTGTTGTTCTTTCTTTTTCAGATCCAACTGAATGGTAAGTATATATTTCTAGTAGTTAGAAAAAGACATTACAAGGTTATATTTTATGTGTGACAATTCTTATTACAATAATATCCATCTCTTCCTTGTTGACAGATGATAGCCTTTATATGTCATTGCCACATAGTATATGCTGGCCATTATGTGTACTGTTGTTTTCTTTTGTTGTTTACCTTGCAGAGAGAATTAAATCTTCTTTGGATGAGATTTACCTGATGGCTAACATGTAAGCAAACAACAGTGAGAATCTATCCATTGTCCCCTCTCTTGATTTGTTTGTGGATTTTTATTACAAGTGAAACATAAATATTAAATGGAGCTTCTGGTTAGTAGATCTATATTTATAATTCAATACATGTGGTTTGTGAAAAGTTTATCACTACTACTTTGATGTTCACTAAAGTTTAATTCTTTCTTTTCTCATTTCTCGTACCAACAAATTGTAGGAGTGCAAAATTATAAAAGTAATCGGTGTAAACAATATAACATCTTGAGTTGTCTATGAAGCCTAGAAACGTTTTGAAGAAGTGGAAAAAGTTAATTGAATTTCACTGAAAAGATAAAGAAAGATATTATGATAAACCATAATATTGTGTATCCCATTTTTACATTAACTCATCAGAGTGGTGACAGAACTGCTGGCCAGTATCAATGAACACATCAGCTGTCTCTATGAATTGGCTGACAAAGTGGCAATGGTGGACCTTCTAGTATCATTTGCGCATGCTGCAACATTACGTTCTTACAGTGAATATGCTTTTCTTACATGGCAAAACCTAGATAGCTTCTTTGTAATAAACTGCCTTTATTATAAGTGCAAATGCATGCAAAGTCAATCCACAACCTCATTGTACAAATGTTGTGTTTCAACATAAAGTGAGAGGAACAAAATGGATGAGATGAGACCTTGTTTATTAGTTAAAAGACTGGAAGAAGACTCAGCAAGTTGAAGAGCACTGGTATCGTGCTGGGTATAGTATTTATATAGCATCGTAAAGTATAATATTATGTTATTTTGTATTATATATACTTATAATATGACTTCTGTAGTGTCCTCTCCAATAGTTGTTAGCTCTGGCAAAAAATAGGAAAGAATCATTTCCTTGCATGTACACAGCTGTGTGCGCTTACACTCTACTATCTGTGTCTTTGTTTATCTTTGTGTGTGCATGTGTGTCTCTCCCTACCAAATATGTAAGTACATTTGAGAGTGATTTTTACCCAGAAGCACATATAAGCAATAAACAAGACAACCTATTGTATCTGTACTCTCTTTAACTGCCTGTTTCCATAAAATATCATATGGCTTCTCTTTATGGTGCACATTATATAGATCTTGATATAATAGTATTTGAGGATGGCTTTCTTATTCCTCGCAATCATTAGTGAGTACACAACATCCTTACACAGAGCAATTTTAATTACCAACTGCTCTTACCTTGTTGTGAATTGGTAGTTTGAGGGCCAACTCCTTTTTCCAGCCACTGCCACGGACAGTTAAAAAGAATATAACAGGTCTTGTGTCATTAATATTCATGTGTTCCAACCTTAACTTTCCTCTAATAATAATAATAATAATAATAGTAATAATAATAATAATAATAATAATAATAATAATAATAATGAAGTTCATTTATATAGCGCTTCTTCCAATAATTACC